>JAECUM010069329.1:0-15904 GCA_016617855.1 Megalonaias nervosa
TATAATGATTTGTAATTGTTTAAGATATATAAGAAGCAAAACAATTAAACAATTTAATGTACATTTTTACGCCATTTCTAATCCATATATCTACTTTTTTTTTACCAGTTTCCATCGCTATGTCTGACATCATTCAGTTGTACTCGATATTTCTTCATCGGTCAAGACTGATAAACTGAGTATCGTTCTGAACTTAAAATATAAGATAGTATATTAATGGGTGAGATTACGATAGAGAGAAGCCAGAATATGTATTAACTTTTCAGTCTATATATCACATACTTATATGTTGTTGTTTTGTTTTGTTTTTAAATAAAGATTTAAAAATGTGGTGAATTGATTAACTGAAAAGGAGGTAATCACCAGAACAGACGGTGAAAGTCTGTTTGTTTCATCTTTTGTTAATTGTTCACTATAAAAAAATTTGTTGGATGAAAGCAAGACCGTGAAAATATCGCAGTACAGAAAACCGTATTGCGGCTCACGAATGACTATTTTCAAGTAAGCAGGATTTATATTGTGTAGTCGTAATCATCCCCCTATAATTGTAATCGCACTAGTAATTATGGTTTCCAAATGAAGTGTAATTGTAATAGAAACCATTGTTTAAAAATAAAGTGTAATCGTAATAGTAACCATGGTTTCCAAATAAAGTGAAATCGTAAGAGAAATCATGGTTTCCAAATAAAGTGAAATCGTAATAGTAATCATCATTTCCAAATAAAGTGTAGTTGTAATAGTAATCATCGGTGCCAAACATCCTGTAATCGTACTGGTAATTGTAATCTACCCCATGTCTGCATTGCACTATATACTATTATATAACATAAATAAAATTGTAACGTAATGGAACAAGGTAGTGTTATCTAGTTTGAATGATGAAATACATTGTACATATCTTTGTTGAAAGCACATTAATTTTTTTCTTATTTGTGTTTTTAAATAATGACAGTATCTGTTGTACTTGTACAAATTTCAAAATTGAACATTTACTTGTAATTGGTATCAACTTAACAAAACACCACCCTATATTTTTAATTCTGGACTGGCCCAAAATCCTATTTATATTTATAATTGGAAAATTGGATTTTTACATCAATTATTTCAAAATTTTTCATTTAATTATTTTGAATACAATTTGTATTCTGGAAAGTTCTTACAAAAATATTTTACCAGTAGTACATGATAATAAGGATTCTGGTTCAAGGACCCTATCTCCCCATGTGCCAGGTACGATTTCCTTGTCCCAGAGACTCCCATCCATCCCTCTCCCAACAACTATACTTATTTTCCACCACAAGAGGATTCTGGCTCAAGGACTATATCCCCATGTGCCAGAGACTCTCATTAAGTACTATTTCCCTATCCCAGAAACTCCCATCCATCCCTCTCTCAAAAACTATACTTTTTTTTCCACCACAAGAAGATTCTGGCTCAAGGACCTTATTTCCATCAGGACAGACAATTTGTTTACGTCTGAGGTTTCAGATGTCAGATTATTTTTAAAATTTTGATAAAATTTCATACCTCATCACCGATTATTAGTGTTTCAACTGTTGAAATTAGAAATATTTCATCTTCATGATAATAGAGACTAAACATTATTCTACCGCTCACACAACGACGACACTTAAATAAATCTTTCGTTTCAAGTTCATTAAGAGGATATTTTTGTCAATAGAAAATACTTTTGATCGATCAAGATCAATGGTAAGTTTAGTATATTTTTGTTTACTGATTGGATCATGAAAGTTATTAAATCCCTCTGACAATTTCTGGCTCAAATTTTTCAAGATAATTAAAATCCTCGCTGTTACCAGATCTGATAAGTGAAAGTTTTAGCCTGTCACGGCCACTGAAACATATTCCTGATGTTTCATTGTTAATTTCAACTGTCAACTGTTTACCGTCTATCGTTAGATATTTGATCTTGCTATTGTTGCTACGTGTCACTGTCAAATTTTCAAACATTATTTTCATTGTTCACACAAAATTTCATACCCTAGTCATCAAATATAATATCAATTATAGATTTATTGTCGGCGACTCTATCGCTGTCGTCAGATGAAAAGATAATATCAAGTATAGATTTATCATCACAACGATATCCAAGTGCAAACGTATCTATTCCGTTTTCGCATAAACGTTTGTCATCGAAATCACTTAATCCACGTTTGATAATTACATCTGTTTCAAGTTTATGGTGATTTGTTCGAATTCCTCTTCTAAAACTAACGCCACCGTCAAGTGCGTACTTGTAATCATCAAACCTAATAGATTTTTTTTTAACAAAATCGCGAAGTAAACCTTTTGCTTTTTTGTTATTTCATTATTGTCCAGCAACACGGCATACATTTTACTCCGCAATCCAATAAAGTATTTGATGATGAGGGAGTTCATTTCATCCTTAAATTTACCAATAACCTTTTTATTTGTATCATCATGAAATTTACTATCGCGAGGATAATCGGAAAAATCAAACAGATGTCGGTTATCAAAAATATCTTGATATACATCCTCAGTCTCTATTTCATAAACAAGCGAGTCAGTATCGGTAAACAATAGTTTACTTGACGGCCACTGCTTCTTAACAAAATTATAATGAAAATCGTACATGAGCCACTTCGACAAATCAAGTACAGAAACTCCAACATAAATCGGTTTATTTAGTTTTAGATTTGTTTTCCGTCGCTGTATCGCGACAAGGTTCTCATTAAAACTTTTCATGCTGACAAAATCATCATCTGATACAAGTTTGTTTCGGCGATTGATATCATTAACTAGCTCGATGTTTACTCGCTTTCTAATATTTTCCATTGTCTTACCAAAGACGGAGTTGTTCATAAGCTTAAAGAAGTTTATCTCGAAATCGGTTTTAGCTACAGCTCTCCTTGACGTGTTTGAGCTAATATAACCTCTCATCCAAGTCGACTGATTAAATTTTAACACGCGACAAACTTTCCTCAACACAAGACCAGCATCTACCGCCTGTTTTAAAACTTTGTAATGCAAAGCATAATTTCGCTTATCAAGTAAATTTGGGACTAGTTTTTTTAAAATAGAATTTTGTCTTGGCGATGCTGTTGCTTTGAGATTACAAACTATAATCGATTATCATTGATTCCGCATAAACGGATAATCGTTGTGTAGATTGTTTAGCGAAGTAGGATAGTCGAGATCAACTTCAACAAAATATGAAACAGGTATTTTTTTTTCTGTTTCCGTCAGAAATTGGTCAGGTGTAATTCAACGAAATCCACCAAACGGCATTGGTTCTGACATTGCATAATAATACAAACTATTTGCGTCTTTGTAAATAATATACTTCGATGGAAGCTCGGGATTACAATGTTTCATGTACTTATTGTTTGCTTCCGAATACATTTTTGTTATCACGCTAATACCGCCTCGGATACCTTTTTCGATAAAGTTAAACATGTCAACATCTGTTAGTAATTCTAGCTCGATTTTACTAAACTTTAACAAAGCATCCCAAGATAACCCAGAAGCAGAGTAATACCAACAGGGATCTAGTCCATAATTGTTATAGCTTACTCGACGAAAACTTTCGAACACATCCGCAAGCAATAGCACATCCGTTTTCAGATACAAATCATGATAATCGCCAAATGTTTTGCAATCGAATTCTTCCCAAATATCTTGTGCGTATTTATACTCATCATCTGATATATTTTGGTTTTTTAGTTGTGAATAAAATTTATCTTTGTCAGGTAAAGAAGTTTTATCAAATTTACTCCAATCATCGAGGTACTCGTATGGAAATACTACCTTTCTTGTTAACACGTTTGCTTGATTACCAAAACAATCTTGTAGGTTATAAAACTCGCTACAACCTTTTACCAGCTCACCTAACGATGCTACCATAAACTGTAGGCTGTCAATGAAACGTAACTTACCTAAAGTAACTGACATATACTTTTCAAAATTATTTGGGATACACTTGATTATATTATCGAGTTTTAAACGAGACGTTATTTCAGGATCACCAAATGCTTCTATCATAAAGTGACTCTCATGCCCTCGGAAATTGTGAAGAACAACTGGAATAAAATCTGGGGCATGAAATTTTAGATTAAACTTATCATGAGCCGCTCCACGATATTGCCCGGTCAAATGACAATGATCACGTACTTTTTTATTAGGAGGTTCCATGTCAAAGGATTTTTCGCAGATATGACAAAATTCTGCTTGCTCGTGATCGGATTCTTCTTGAGATGTCAGTTTTATCCTTGACGTTGTCAGGGGAACGATTCTTCTTAAACGTATAAATATATCATCAGCTTCACTGATCAACTGCTTGAGAAGCCAAACAGCTGGATCCTTACCACGATATAATTTAATTGGTTTGGATAAACTCGGATCAATACAACAAACTATCTTATACGCTACTCCGCATGGAATATGGTTTTGAATTTTTCTTGTACTCGATTGGTTAAGATTATTTTCTACGCCAAGTACAGGCTGGTAGTAAACACTCAACGTCGGCGTATGCAACGAAAGGAATTTTTAGTTTATGATTATGATTAAAAACCGAAGAATTCTTTTTTATCCTCGCCTGGCATTGTTATTCGTTGTACATTATTACAGAACTGTAGATGCTTTTGTAATTTTTCATTGTCAGAACAACCGTGTAAACAACGATAACAGAAGTACTTCTTATTTTTATATTTGTTACACTGTTTATCAACGAGTCCGTTGGAGTTTTTGATCCAAACGTAATGATTTTTAAAAAATAGTAAGTTTATTGTCGATTGCGAAGCTGTTTCAGAAATACACCTCGGATAAACGTTTTCATGCTCGTCAAGACCAAATACGTTAACTGAAATATTATTTTGATTTTCCGCAACTGGAAAGTTAATACCAGTAAAGTTTAATTTTGTAACGTGACTAAAATATTTGTCAACGCGATCAGCATTTTGTTTCTGCTGGAAACATCGCAGAAAGAATGGCCCAGTAGAAGCATTTGTTATCAAAGTTTTATAAGTTGATACAGGATTTTTCATTTTTTATTTTTTGTGGCAGGTCAATATATCCAGCGATATTAGCGCCGCTACCGCGTAATAATATTATATTTCGTTGTGTGAAATAAAATTTCGGTAATCATCTCAAACTTCCAACCAGAACCTGATTGAGTTAATTCTTCTATCTTTTTCCAAATTTACTGATGTATTTCATCAGCTAGCGATGAAAGAGTAGTTCCTAGCAAAACACGCTTTGATTTTGCGTTAATAAAAGGATATGTAATTTCCTCGTCAGTCGACTCTTCTGTCACATGTAATTTAGAAAATATAACGTGATACTGCACTAGGATTTTCAAACCCTTATGTTTTTCAAGTTCACGTTTTATAGTTGGTTCTAAGAAATGATAACGATTTGTTGCACTAAAGTTTACTCAAACGATTTGTTTATCAAACCGATAGCTGTTGTCAAATCCTACGAAAGCAGTAGCTATTTTTGTAGGTTCTCCTATAAGACTCTTTTTCGCTATATTACGTAACTTCAGCATTGTTATGTAATATACTATCAAATCTCTAATTTATTGTTCAAACAGGTAGCTCACTGGTCGAAGGGCTAGTCAAACAATCAATTAGAGATATAAATTGCTTATAGTATAATGACACAAAATTTAATGATCACAAGCGCAAGCAAGCAGGAGTATTATTACGTTCACCCCAAGTACAACTTGTACGAGGGAAATATGTTGGGGTCGGTGGTACATGTTAAATACGGTCAACCGTTCGGTAACGCAACACAAGCTTGTTATAAAATCAGCGTAAAAGGCGACAATGCCGAGCAAGTCGAAATTTTTAGGAAAGATTTTATTTACACTTTGTTTTGTGATGAAATTCCAGAAGGGCAGCGAGTATATCATGTTAATGGCGTAGTAGCTGATGATAATATTGAGAACTTGTCATTACAGGATGAGTTTCAACCTCATCCCGTGTTTGATTTTTATGAGGCAAATGACAAAGGAATTATTCGAAGAAGATAAACAAAGAAGGTTGTTAGTTTCATGCAAAATATTGGATATCTTATGGTATGTGTTAGAGGAATAATAACTGATCAAGTTAATTATCAATCGCATAGGTTTGTTTACGAAACATTTAACGGACCTATGCAAGATAGTTCAGTGATAGATCACATCACCAGCGTTAAAACAGACAATCGTCTCGAAACTTTCAATCTTGTCACTACAAAAGAAAATAACAGACAAGGACGAGGCGATTGTATTAATTTTCAATACCCGGCAAAACCTGTTGTTTCGTATAATATTGAAACAGATAAGGAACTAAAATTTCCTTTAATGTCGGCTGCTGCAAGATACTTCAATAATAATTCTAGAGCAATAAAATTTGTCGCAGATGGAATAACAAGAACAGCAATATCACAGTCGACCTTTGACAGAATAACCTTTTTGTATGATAACTAAATTTATTGTAGTATTTTAGTAAGCTCATCTCCACTACTACAAGTATGACACCACAACATGATAGCTTCTCTATCATACATTACACTAATTTTTTTTTATCGTTATATAATTGTCTTTTTTCAATGTCGGTCAATAAAATTTTATCGTTTCCGCCGTGAACTAAAACTAAATTAACCGAAATATTTCTGTCGTCAGCTAATACCTTTTTTACAGCATCTTTGAGGCACTGGAGTTATAAACCCTAACATCTTGTCCATTATATTATTTGAAGCTATATAAAATTATATAATGAGCCTTTTGGAAAGATTAAAGTATATCTATGATACATTAGATGCTAATGTTGACGAAGATGACACAAACGTCAACGAAGCTGATGCCGACGTCAACGACGAAGTCGTCGATGTCGACGATGACATTATTGAAGATGATGACAAAGCCATCGTCAACGACGATACCGCAACAACGTCGTGGGACAAAAAAAATTGCGGAAGACCGACAACTGGTCGATATAACGTAACATATCATATCATAAAAAGTATTTGAAATTTAATTTTACGATAGGTGAAAATCAATCGTTTTGGCGGCTGATAAAGCCGTTCTTGAACATAAAAATTCCAGACCGACAGAAAAATATAAAATTCGATTTTATATTTGTCAAGATACTTAATCTGATGACGATTTCTGATGATCGCCGACGATATCTAATATCATTATGTAAGCCTGAAAGATGCAAATCAGTATTACGTAAGTACGAGGAAGTTTACAAAAACATTATTTCCCAGCATTAATCTCTTTGGTTGGTATCCAACTATTAAATTGATCGCTATATCCGCGCCACTTAACGAGGCTTTTATCGCCACGCTTTTTTACTACTCGTTTGATAATAAAAACATCTTGTTCAGTTTTCTGTAGTTCTTGTTTGTAAAAATTACCAGTTATGGGTTCGCCTGCTAGATCTGTTAGCACGTATGTTACGGGTACTATTAAAAGTACTTTATCAAAGACAAATACTTCTTCACTCCAGTTTGGAGTAAATCCTTTTTCAAATATTTTTTTTGTTAATGAAATTCGAACTCTATCACCGACTTTAAATTTATGCCCTCGGTACATGTTTTCGTTTGCAAGAATCGGATTTTTAATTGCGTCGTTTAGTGACATTTTGATAGCTCGATGTTTTGTGTTATTGTATTTATCAACGATCTCTGAAAGATCGTCAATATACCTGTTCGTGTTTTGAGCTGTAAAATGTTTATGTATCAACTCGTTTAGCGTACGATTAAATCTTTCGACGACAACGCTTTTTCCTTCGTTTTCCATAGCATATATTTTTATGTTATTCTGTTCCAAAAACTGCTCAAATTTTTTATTAAAAAACTCTGCTCCGTGATCTGTCCAAATTTTATTCGGTTTTCTTTCTGTACTTGTTATTACTTGTTTTAGTGCATCGGTTATCGATGTTCCTGTCTTATCCGAAACGGGTACACTAAACGCGTATTTGCTAAAAACATCAATAACGTTATAAAGATACTTCTTTGGAGCGCCATCAGCGCCAACGTTAAACTGAGCAAGATGTGAGAGATCAAATAAATCCATTCGCGACAACCTTACTTCACGGAAACTTTTTTTTTTTAGGTCTGTGTAGCTCTGATGCCAGGTCTTCGTATAATTCTTTTCCGAGACCGAGTTTGCATTTTATTCCGACTAATTCCTGCACTAGCTTTCTATCAAATCGTTCTCGCATATTTGTAGGTTTCATATCTTTAAGTTCATCTAGCATTACCTTATCACAGTCTGATTTTGAGTTCTCTTCACGAACGTTATCAGTACGCTCTATATCATGATAACAGATGTCGTGACACATTGCTGTTGCATCAACTTGATTATAAGGCTTTTGTCCTGGCAAAGGATTATCGTTTTCGTCCAGTTGTTTATCTAGCGGATTATACGACCCAATGTATTTGTGTCCGGGTAATGTCCATCCTCCTTTTGGTTTCGGTAACTTACCGATAATTTTATGTATATCCATCCCAGAACCAATAACTTCCCGGCGATTGCAGGATTGGTAATACGTAACAATTTTATCTTGTTCTATGCAAAGACCTTTATTGCAATCACAATTACAACTTCGACTCATTATTATTTTAATCATCAACTAAAATAACTCTATCCACACCCGAACCTTTTAAAGGAGTCGTCGAAGAAAGAAACACACTTTTTCTTCTCCCGCAAACAGTACAAATAACTTCTAGCATCGTTCTGTTATTTTTTTTTTCTTCTCTTTTTCGTCTTTGTTAGGCGTTTAAGTTTTTCATTTTAAGCAATACATTGTAGTTTTGCGATTTGTTATATTCGATTGTCACACAAAATTTATTTTATCGTTGTTTTTGCTTGGATGTCTGTCAAATTGTAAAATGAAGTTTAGAAAATCGGAATCCAATCCTCCGGATTGGGATATCTGCCGGATAAACATAATACAATAATAACCACAAGCTGATGTTCCAATCGGCTGTAGTTGATTAGAAGAGTAATTTATTTATTTAAATTTTAAAAAAATATCTTCTTTTATAAGGTCGCTCGGATTATCGTAAACAGCAACCCAATGAGTGCCTGATCCATCATCGAAGTTTTGTATGTTTATGATACACGAACCACCTGCTGGTACATTATCTAATTTGTCTTTGGAATATATTCCACGAAATCCGTTTTTGACTTCGGATTTTAATTTTTCAACTAAATCAAAATTACTCAACGCGACCGTCGCAGACTTCGTCAACGGCGCCTGGTCCCTGGTGGTGTCATTCCGCGTCCGATTCCTAGTAGATTCAGAATTAGACTGCCTGCTAGTTCCGCTAGAAGTCTAGCTATTGGAATAAATCCTCCTTGTTTTGTTTTTCTTGGCGACTTCGACTTTATCGTTTTTGTTTTTTTTTTTTAGTTTTTTTTTTATTTTTTATTTTTTTTGGTTGTTGACAATTTTTTAGCTGGCATTATATTATTTATTGTTACGTTAAACTACGTCATCGATGACGCAGTCGCAGTGACTTTGTCACTGACGATAAATCTGTTTGATACCGTCTCCGGATACTGCCTTTTAAATTGCTCCTGATACTGCCCCTGATGCTGCTGCTAGTCCCAGTGTTCCTAGCACATGTAAAATCTTTAGTATTGTGCTAGCTATTACAGAAAGTGCTGGTCCAAGAAATCCGCCATCGACCGCATAGCGGTTGGACATCGCTGTTACTTGTGGAACGGATAGTTTAAGAACAAACGGTTTTCCTGCGATTGCATTGCGATCAGGTTTATCGATTTGTTGTTGTGTCAACATTACTTTAACCGCTGTTTTATCTGAAGTTGCCGGAGATATCATTAAAGAAACAGAACGGCGTTTAGCAACCGCTGCTGATAATTTTTCAACTTGACCGGGCGTTAAGTATATTTCTCGAGTTGTGTACTCGGTTTTCATTATATCAAGGTTGTTAGATTAAACTTGTACAGTCATTCTTCCTTTAGTCGCGTCAATTGTCAAGAATCTATCACTGACGACTAGCGCGTATATGTTATACTGCTCAGCTGGAGTCACAGCAAGCGTCCAAGTAACTTCAATATCAGCTGTAGATCCTATAGCTCGTTCGGATTGTTTTAATACGTCGAAGTAAAAGATTGGGTATAGCAATCGAAATTCTTCGACAGATATTTGGCTTCCATTGTCAGCGTCCTGATACTTTTGTATTGCTTCCATGAGGTACATGTAAGCTCGTGTAACGTTTCTTGTTTCATCGTCAGCAAAGTTACATTCCATTGCTCGTTCAGGATATTGTTTCGAAGTTATCCTAACAAAGTTTCGCCTGACATCGGGGTTATCCAATATGGAATTGTTCATTTCTTGATCACCGCGACGCGCCTGTCGTTGAAATATAACAAACAAATGTCGCGGTAATTGTTCGCTGGGAGCGGTTGTAACACGCCACGTGTAATTAGCTGTGTTAGGAATTGCTGTTTGATAAATTTTGTTCTTCTGGAAATATATCTTTTTTGTCCACGCGGTCATCGTTGACTAAGTTCCATCATCTTGTCGATGGAACAACTCGTGGTATCCATAACGCTAATCTTGTAATAATAAACTGTCCTTCAGCTACTCCATCAGCATGTATTATACAATCGTTTTGAATCTGCTCGAACTAAAATAAGAGTATGTTTTAGTCCACGAAAAACTTTGTTGTGATCGCGACAAAATCCAAATATTGTGCTCAACGGAAGCATCATTGTTGTTTGGCGAGATTCTGCGGCAAACGCTATTCTTTTAGCATATCCCTCATTATATTTCTGTCGCCGTAATATTGTGGCCACTAATCTTATTGCGGTTCCAATTCCCGCAGCATCAGCAGCAGCTGCATCACCGATTGGATTATTGTTATCTGGAGCAGGAGCGCCAGCACCAGTACGGAATTCGCTTGAAACAGCTGCCCCGAATGAGGTATCTTTAAACCACATCATGTTAGTGGCAACTGATCTCGAGTAATCATCGCTAAACGAGACGATATTAAGTATTGTACTTGCTACGGGCATATATGAAATATCTTCCACGATTTGATTGATCAACTGGTATTTAGCACTTCTAAACAAACTCCAACCGTTATTGACAAGCGCAAGTTCTGCACCAGATGCAATATTACCGCCACGTGCTGTTAACACTTGACCACGTACTTCTAACACCGAGGCAATAAAAAACATATCCTCATCTCTTGTGTTAAAAGTTCTAACTCCGGCCTTATTTGGTTCATTTGAGTTTTCATCGAGATACTCGACGTATTCGAATTCTGTTACAGTGTCGTCAGTATCATGTTCTTCGGCAAGATCAAGATAATTTTTAGCTGACATTATTTTATAATAGCCACACAAAATTGCAACTAAAAAGCAGCAGGACTCATTGGCTTTGTTTTCTTTACAAGTTTCCGTATTACTTCTTCACCACGCGGTGATAATAATTTTTTGTGGTAGCTATCATAGCTCGTTCTGTTTCTTTTGTTGGTGCAATATCTGATACTGCTTGTTTTATTTCCAATGCCGAAAGTGCAACACCTTTGGTGTCGCCTTTAATTATATCGGCGATTTTTTGTCCGACTGCAGTGCCGGCCGCAGTCGTAAAAGATTTACCTGCGTCAAGTGCAATTTGTGCTACTTTACGGGCTATTCCTGGTATATTCTCAGCAATTGTTGTAAATATATTTCCAAAAGATCCACCTACAATTTTTCTTCTATAAATTTTTCTTCGTCTCATCTTGTTATAAAGTATAGGCTTACAAAATTAATTTTGCAACGACTTTGACAACTATGTCGTTGACAGCTGTGTTGTTGCGCATAGGTGTAAGTAATGCGTGACAACTTCATTGTTAAGATCTATTTGTCGGCCAGATTGATCTGTTAGTTGCATTGTTATACTCATTATTTGATTTTCAAGATTAATCGGATAGTATATCAATTGTCATCATTGATCCTGGAGGAACATCTGGTAAAAAACTATAAATAGTTTGACCTTGGCTCCCTAACGCTGAATAAGATCCTAGTGCAATAGAACAATTATTAAAATTGTATTTACTTTTGTTATGTTAACGGGTAAATCTCCATCATACGATATACTTTGTTCTGCAACACTGCCGTATTGTTGATGATTAAAACCAAGCAACGATGCAATACTAGTGGCTGGTGAAAAATTGATTATCAAATTATTTTTTACTGTGATTCTAGCTCGTAGTGTATTATAGTTCGGAGTTAACTCAAAATTGTCCGCGACACCTGCGGTGTTGGCGGCAACGCCATCGCCTCCATTTTGTTTTGTTATTAGCTCTTTAATCGTTTTATTAAGATCAGATATGTTATACGCTCCTTGAGGTATTTTGACTGTTACCCACGAGCCAGGATTAAATGTAAAGTCGTCGTTGGCATTTGTTTTACATTTGCCATAGAATGCCACATCGTAGCAGAAATTAATCCAAATTCATATTGTTTATTTGAATGTAGTGTTACGTGTAGGCTTGTACAAAGTAACAAAGAAAAGAGTGAAGCCAACAAGCTTTGTAAATTTAACAAAATAATTTAATTCCATAGATAACAAGGTAAAAATATGAAAATGGACTTACGGTTTGTGAATCTAATCCAAAATTAATCCTAGAATTTAAAAATAAAAGTCCTATCACTAAAAAGTTCTAAATGAATCAAAGTTCAAATCCTGATGAAGTTGCAAGATGAAAGGCGATGACGTCTCCTATATCCTGTTTTGTGTTGATGGGTAAACAGTTCCTTGTTGAATTTTATGAATCAATTCTAGATTTAGAATTCCGAATAATTTCCACTAAATGTCTTTGTCCAAGAATTTTGATGAAGAAGAGCACTTGTATGTTTTCCAGAGTGAATAAAGTATTTTAAATTTTTAAAAAAAAACTAACTCGAACTGGTCACAACACAAAATACCTCTGAGCTCCTAAGGTATTAATTTACGACTGACTGAAAACACTACAAAACATCTGTTTTAACCCTTAACTAAAACACAGTTTACACCCCGTGATGGGTCACGTGATCACTTAATCTGAACAACGCAGTAAAATAATATGTCAATTAGCACGTAGGCTAGTATAGCCTTAGCTAAGAATCAATGATTCCCACACTGGAAATGAATTTTTCAAAAAAAGGTTGTTTACAACAGAGCTGACGCAAGCCAAGAATGACCTTGATTACGACCAATGATTTTCACTCAGTGTTTACCAATTCTGAACCAAGGTCAGGAACTAGGTCAGCTAAAAGTATAATGTAGCAACACAACTGCGTTTTAATCAGGCCAAAACAGAAAACTGAATTTTTCAAAAAAAAAGTCAAATCCAGGGAATAAAGTTATCATAACATGTAATGAAAATAAAATTAAAATAAAAAATTTAAAACTAACACACAAGTAACTTAATTACATATTCGTAACACTAGTTCTATTGGCGGATTGTAATATACAGAAAATTTTGCGTTGTTTTTTGTTGTTTGCGATGAATCGAGTAATAATGTCGTTGATGTTAGTGACATTATATTAATGTTGTTAGATTATTTTAAGCCATAAGATCACTGTGTAAAATTTGGTACTCGGATGATGTAAGTAATCCACTCGATCGAAAATGATCTAATATATCAATAATCTCATTGTCGATTTCAGTGCTTTCATAACCAGCTTTTTTGGATCATATCAACAGCATAAGTCGGTCAACCATTTCAGCGGTGGATACAAAATCTTTAACGCCAGATCTGGTTGTTTCTATTTCCGCTGGTAGTCTTCTATCTCGTTCGCTTTCATACTTATCAAACAGTCTTTTGAAAGGCCATGCTTTACTAGAACCTCCTGATTTATTTCGATACTGTGTTGCTGTTTTAAGCATTACTTCAGCGATAATTCTTCTCTTATCAAATCATGTGCTTTTAATAAATTCCTTTCATCTTTTATTATTTTTTATTTCTTTATCAGTATATAAACCAGTTTCAATAAATTTTCCTAATTTTTCGGTTAAATTGTTATATTTTTCTGCTGGCCAATTTCGAATATTGCCACTGTCTTTGATATCGTATTTACCAATATAATTATTATACTCTTCACCTAATATTTTAACACGTGCATTTTTTCTATAAAATATTATCTGATTTTCGATAGGCATTATTTCTCCGGTAGCTTCAGCCATTATTTTTTGTTTCTCAGCTAATTCCTTAGTTTGCTCTGACAAATTCTCTATTAACCTCTTTAACGCAGCAGGATTAACCATCATTTTTGCAATAGCATGTTGAAGCATAAGAGGGTTGTTCATTAATCTGTTAAATTCAGCCTGTCGTGCAACAGGATCAGCAATGTTTCTTACAAGTTCCTCTACAATTGATTTAGTTTCTTCTTTCGATCTTTCTCCGAGTAAACCTAACAACCCTTTCTCTTTCATTTTTCTAGTTCTTCCGGAGACAATGTTGATATTTCTGGTTGTTTCCCAAGTACTGCTTCAGTAATCGGCTTAAAAAATTTGGTGGTTTCTTCTTCTGCAATGCGTTGTCCACTCCGCGCTTCTTGCACTCTTTTCTTAAAAGCAGCTCGAATTTCAACAAATTTCCTTAGTAGTTCAATTCTTTGTTGATGTTTATCCTTCTGTTACTTTTATACGCTTCATAAAATTCACCTAGATAAACGCAATAATACAACAACGAAACATTTTAGCTGGATCACGCGCTGGTTTATCAAATAAAAATATATTGTATTTGTCGTTGGTTGCTTGATGATATAATTCAATAAATTTATATTTTGTTACATCACCGCACTGCTCGTCCGCAATATTTCTTACATCAACATTATCTAATCCAGGAAACAGTATAAAACATCCCGTATTTCGCCGAATAAGTCTGTCGACGTTATGAAACCCTTGCGCAAGATAAACTGAATTACATCTTTTGTTACGCGATAATGAAAAAGTAAGATCTGATCTTGTTCATCTCCTCGTTGTTTAGCGGAATATCATCAAATACAATTATTTTATGTTCGGACGAATCAAGTGCATCGACATGAATTAAATCCTCTGGTTGTTTTATTAAAAATATATCATCGCCAGCGCCAAGCTCATCACGAAGTTTATCGTTGTACTCGCTCAATAACTCGTATTTGTCCTGCTGCGGATTAATTCTGTAACTATACACATGATCGTAGTTAAAGTTGTCGTTGAGTAAAAGATTCAATAACAGATTTGTTTTACCGGATCCTGTACGACCAACAATAAGATAATGACAATCTGGAAGTTCGTTGTGTTTATGTTTGATTAATCGTTCAGTATCAAAATTTAATATCGATGACTGCGTCGTTGTTGTTATATAGTTTTCTGCTATATAATTTACATAATATGACCTATTACACAAAGTTTGGAACAACGCTCACCGATGACGAACCATCAACAATAACTACTGATACGTCATCGTTCGTCAAAAAAACCGGCGATACAATGACAGGTCATTTATTGATGTCCAATCAAGGAGTGTTGGTTTAGAAGTAGATTATCCACCACCAAAGGTTGATCTTCCTCAAGCGGTAAGTTACTCACAACTAAAAGCGATCGACAATAGCAAACTATCATTGACGGAAGGAACGTTAAGCGGTAACTTAGATATGTCAGGAAAAAAATTTATAAACTTATAAACCGCGTACCCGCCAGCAAACTTAAATCAAACACAAGCGGTGAGTTATTTACAGTTGAAGTATGTGGATGGCAACAAGCTTGATAAAACTGGTGCAAGGTAATATTAATATGTCAAGTAAAAAATTGTTGGGTTGGAAACCACATATCCACCAGCAAATGTTGATAATACACAAGCGGTGAGTTATGCTCAACTAAAATCTGTTGACGATAATAAGCTCGATAAGTCCGACGACACAATGACAGGTAACCTAATAATGAG
>JAECUM010069330.1:0-12496 GCA_016617855.1 Megalonaias nervosa
ATATATATGTATGTATGTATGTATGTGTGTATGTGTTTTACATGTGTGTGTGTGTGTGTGTGTGTGTGTGTGTGTGTGTGTGGATTTTGAACGTAGCTTTAACAATTTTTCAGTCATATCGATAAGATGTCTGCAGTGTGACAGTTTATAGTGATGCCTAGCACTGGGGCATCATGCCGCAGACATAGCATTCTGTCCTACCCAGTCACATTTTCCTGACACCAGGCCAACCAGTCCTAACACTAACCTCTTAATGCTGAGCGCCTAGCGAGGCAGCAGTTAGAATCATTTTATAAGTCTTTGGCATGTCTTGGCCGGGGTGCGAACCCGCGACCTGCCGCACATGTACAACAATCATTTTAAATAATGGTTCCAATTTCTGACACGAGGTAAGAATTCTTATTTTATTTTATTTTTATACCGTGTCATTATGATTATAATGAATTGCACGTCGTTAAGTAACAATTTATTTTATTTGATATTTATATCTCTTGTAATAGCAATGTGTTTCGCAGAAATCATCCCATTTTCGAAAAAAATTGAGTGATAAGAAACAACATCTTTCTGAAACGGTAGAGAGGTCCGAAACCACGGAACCCAAATTAGGTTTCACAAGAGTGGCCTTGTGTTACGAATACTACCAACCTTTAACGTTCGTTGGACTGAAGACATCGGAATTCTAGGATCCGCATACAATTCAGACCATTTTAGTTATTTGCACAGCAATTTTTAAAAGAAAACAGTTACTTCCACCCATCCCACGATAACATATTGCAATAGAAAATATTATGTTATCTCACGTAGTGATATTTCGTAGCTCTTTGATCGGCATACCGTAGACAGCTGTCACACTGAGGACGCAGTGCAAAACATTGTAAATCACTAGATACTATTGTTACTAATCTTTAATGTAGGCGTGTGTAAATTTTCATAAATTAAGACATATTCTCATATTTTGAATAATGATGTACAAAAAAGTCAAATCAACTCAACCTGCTCATTCTTCGTGCGACTGAATAAACTTATCTGATTATAACATGGGATTAAATACGCTTTTCTAATTACACTTGATATATGGTGAATGTATCTAATTACACATGATATATGGTGAATGTACCTCATTACACGCAATATCTTGTGCATACAACATCTGCTGCCGCTCGATTTATCTGAAGTGCAGTATCCTCCTAAATATTGCACGGTTACACCCCTCTCCCTTCAAAAGGGTGGGTACGGAGAGCGGAGAAATGTAGATACGCACCTGCGATTAATTGCTTGCCACAACGATCGGAGTCTAATTAGATACGTCTGAACCCTAATAGTGTGTATTCCTATTTAGCAGCTTAAAGAAATCAAATAAACTGACATTATTTAGTTATTTGCATCAAGCAGTTTACTGTGGTAAAGGGTAAAAAAAAAACCCTCTCTCTCTCTCTCTCTCTCTCTCGCACACACAAACAAACAAACACAGCTTTTTTTTATCGAGGGGATATGGTGATTAAAGTATTATTAATATTCATTGAAACAAAAGATTATTAAAGGCATGTGTAAATTAGGACAAATATTTAACTGATGAAAAAACAAGATTAATGATGACAATAAGAATGTTAGCAAAGAACTTTCCTATCTGAATGGAGCATGTGGGTTTGAAAATTCAGAATGCGTTTTCAATTGCGATTTTACAGAAAAACATGAAAAAAAGTCAATAAAAGAAATCACAGGAAAGTACCTTTATAATTACTATAGTCTCTTCTACTCTCTTGCTCACTTTACTTTTAAGAAAGACTGATAAAGATTTGTTGTAAGAACTTTGAATTCAGAATTTGTCATAATATTTGAGGCGTTCGACCCTTGAGCTCGTATTGTTATAATTATTCGGAATAACATGTCAAAACTATGGCATTCAATATGGCCTCTTCGGACCAAACATTCTATTAATATCTTTCGACTGCATAGTACTCAATTCAAAGCCGTAAATCGGTATTTCATGCCACCTACAACAAAATTGCTAAACACGTATGCGTGAGAATATCCCAATAATTCCGTTTGTTAAGAAATTTGACAGGCCGTATTTAAGAAACTAATCCGTGCTAAGATAAAGTCTCGTGAATGCGATTCAGAATGATTGACGCCTGTAATTAATAAGTTGTTAATTACTCGTTTTTGAGAAAATATCCTCTCAACAACGATTCCCCATATCAGAAATAACAATTACATTTAACAAAGCCAAAAACGGAGACATAAATACAAATAGCACAAACCATGGGTTTGTTACAATATATCAGAAACGAAAAATGTGGTAAGGCAAATGCTGTATTATATTCACCTTGGGTCATGCAAAATATGACGTCATTGTCTAAGCGATATCAATGCTTAGTCAAAAGACAGGATTTTAATGTGTACGCTTGATGTAACCATCCGCAAGATTTAACAGTATTTCCTACACACTGATTCTCTGCAAGTATAAGTATGGACAGGCCGAGAGTACCTCACTTGTCATTACATCAGACATCAGTCTGGACAGGCAGAGACTACCTCACTTGTCATTACATCCTACTTCAGTCTGGACGGGCCGAGACTACCTCACTTGTCATTACATCCTACTTCAGTCTGGACGGGCCGAGACTACCTTACTTGTCATTACACCAGACATCAGTCTGGACAGGCCGAGACTACCTCACTTGTTATTAGTTCTGATATTAGTCTGGACAGGCCGATACTGCCTTACTTGTCATTATTTCATAGCCATACAATCTGCGAAAGATGACCCCTGTCTCTTATTGGATAAAAAATAACCACGTTTATACAATTATTAAATAATGGCAAGAACAGAGCTTTGAAGAAATGATAAAGTCAAAAATGCAGATCACAGCGATTCACGACCTGCGCTATGGCGACTTTTCTGGGTTTCTGTGTCTGAATTCCGACTGGAGCTCAATAACTGAGTCACAGTGAAATAAATCACTCACAAGCATATAATTCTGTTGATGTATCTGATAACAGAACTCTAGTTTATATATTATAAATACTCATTCAGCTATTAGTTTAAAGAGTTAAAGAGAGCTGGTAACAGTGGCGTAGCTTGGGGAGGGCGGGGGGGGGGGACAGTTGTCCTCGGGCGCCATGTGCCAGGGGCGCCAAAGTGAGGAAAATACAACTATTCGTTATCTCAGATGCACTCGAAGGGGGCCCCAAGTTTATGTTTTGTCCCCGGGCGCTAAGTACCCTCACTACGCCACTGGCTGGTAACCCGACTCTGTTTCCTACTTTTCTATGTAATGACAATTACATGGTAATAAATATTAATTTAAGTGTAGTACTAGTAAATGCAAATAACTTGTACATTTCTGTTCATTCTTTTGGACTGCTTGTTCAATTAGCTATACAAATGTCCAGTTTGTAAAAGGTTAATCACCCCAGCATTTCAGCAGCTATTATACATAAAAAGTCCATACCCGTATTCTCAAGAGCTAAAGGTCGCATCTTCACGCTCAAAATAACTGAACTCTTTTTGCCATGGTTTGTGTAACAAGATAACCGAGTTGGGATTTCGGATTTACAACAGAACACTTCTGATGGTGATACAAATACTATGATTACTGATGTATGATTTGAATGAGAAAGAATACTGATTAATACGTGCGTGTGTAAGATCCAAATATTGGACAAATTAACATGATACGCACGAAGCTAAAAAATGCAACAAATATAAATACAAATGAATGACCTTTCACAGTACAAGGACAAAGGAACAAATCACAGCAATTTCACACGATGAAAATAATGGGTGTTTTACTCAATAGTAAAAATGATGTATTCACTAACTAGTGAAAAATGAGATGTTTTACTCAAATAGTAAAATGATGAATTGATTGGAGAGATATCATACAAAAATATCTTATACACTCCCAAAACAATGGGTATAACAAAACCCCAAAATTAGCCCACTGCTATAAGATTACATACATGGAGTAACAAAAAAACACTCCGTCAATATCATACTTGGCTACCAGTCATATGAATATTGTCCACATACTGAACACTTGTCAAGCACTCTCTTATCCTATAATTTCGTTGCTTAGCATGTATGTTTGTAGATCTCATTCAATTCTCGTCTTATATATATTCAATAAATATATTTATGTCTAAAAATATGTACCGCAAATTTGCCATTCAGCCATATTATGATGAAGATGTCACGTTTTTGATGTCATGAAAACTAGTCTTGTGTTCATATCTATAGTGCAGATCAAATCGTGCAATACAAATTTAGTCAGCCAGTTAAGTCTTGTGATTTTACTTAGAACCCTTTAAAAAATTGGCTCCCACCGTGAGACTTGGTCTATAATGCATAGTAGCAGATATATGGAATCTTGAAGACAATATTCATGACACTGGTTCCAGGCACTGGGCTGTGTTATGGACCTAATGGAACGGCCCAGGAACTGGATGTACATCGCGCATAAACATCCTCGCCTACGCTCGGTGTACCAACTGAATTCTTCAAAGTTGATCATTTGTCTCTAGACTGACCTCTTCGGTGGCCTAGTGGTTGGAGCGTCCCCCTCGGATGCGGGAGGTCGCGGATTTCCAACCCCGGCCGAGTCATATCAAAGACTTCTAATAATGGTAATCACATCTGCCTCGCTAGGCGCTCAGCATTAAGAGGTTAGCGTTAGGACTGGTCGGACTGTGTCAGGATAATGTGACTCGGCGGAACATCATGCTACATGTCTGCGGCATTATGCGGCATTACTATAAACTATGACACTGCAGACATCGTAGAGATATGACCGAAAAATTGTTAAAGCTACGTTAAAAATCCAAATCTCTCTCTCTCTCTCTCTCTCTCTCTCTCTCTCTCTCTCTCTCTCTCTCTAGACTGAATATAATGCTGGTTGACATTGTGTTTGTTTTGAATATATACCCTCACATAGAGCTTTGTTCGCTTAGTGTTGTGAGCATTCCCAGGACTTCAGTATGAACTATGATGGACCCTGTTACCTGTTTTACTTCAGTGATTAAGATATCTCATGATTTCCATATAGAATGTTTCAATGCTGGATTAATTTTTGTTCGAATTGTCTCCTGTTTTCGTGACTCTGTATGGACGGTAACAGTTCATGTTCACTTGAACTAATGTTGTAAGACATTCATTTCTTTAGTTCACATATAATTTTTCATTTCTCTTCTTTTCATCTGAGTTTGTTGTAGGATTCGTTTGAAATTTAGTTTGCCTGAATATTTAATTTGGCTTCTTATTGTAGTTTGAATACGCTCAGGTCATATGACCTACTAGTATTTTCGATTTGCTGATTTGCACTTTCCTGAATCGATACATGTAGATTTGCGCATGGCATTTTGTTTTTATTGACTTTCCCGAACCAACCCAATAAAATTATTTTATTTAATACACAGCCACAGCCACATGACCCAGGAATAGTATCGTGTCGATAAGAACCAGTAATTACAACAATTAAGGTAATCTTCATTGCTATTTATTTCTTAAACAAAGAAAGCACCAAAAAAAATACCGGATGGCGGTAGTGTGATATACAAGGATTAACAACCAATAACAAACAAAGAAACTAGGAGACGTTATAAAACTGGTAGTGTTCTCATGGTCCGTCAAAATGTTTGTAAAGGATTATGCCATAGTAGCTAGACCCCTAAAAGGGCCTTCTTTTTGTAAAATGCACCAGAAAGAGAGCCAAGTCAAAGAAAGCAAGCATTCCCTGAAATGGACAGCAGTCGAACAAGAAATGTTGATACCATCATAAACAGTTTGATTTTCACACCTATTCTTACCTGTACAGATTATTTTGTTACACTCATTTTGAATGTTGATGCAAGCGCTGATGGTTTGAAGGCGGTGTAATATCATGTGCAGACAATTAGAAGCCTTAGAAATGGCGAACGGAATTATCTAATCCAAGAATATATGCCCTGCCATTGAACTGGGCCATAACCGACAAATTTCATGATTATTTATATTGAAACAAATCTGAGGTTAGAGCAGATAACAATCCACTAAATCATGTCCTTACCATAGCAAAGTTAGATGCCAAAGCACAGCGATAGCTTTCCTAACTAATAATGACTTCGCCATTGTTTACAGAAGTGGTAAGTCAAATGCTGATGCAGATAGCTTGTCACGCCTGAATCAAAGTCGAAGATATTTCCAGATGCTATCAAAGATATTTGCCAGGCCATCACTACCCATCCAGTTGCCATGGTGGATTGTAATAGCATTGTGGGAAAGGATTAACCCAGTGAAATAGCTGAAAATAGAGGAACCAGACAGAAATTTTGAGACTCCCATTGTAAACAGGAGGAACTTGCGGGTGTAGAGCTTGGTAGAATAAGATCAATGGATGAACTGGTACATTCTCCATCCAACTCAAAATATGGCACGTCTTCCACCCAACTGGATGACTGGTACGTTTTCCACCCAACACAACATGAAAAAACAAAAGCCATAAAGTGGGAAAACTGTTAGTTAACTAAAAGAATCTGAAGATAAAAGATGGAATTTTATACAATGGTAGCAATGGTATGGCAAAGAAACATACCAAATTGCCTTTCCTTTAGTTTACAGATATATTGTTTTTGCGGCTTTACATAATGACATGGGTTATCAAGGTCGAGACCGTACCCTGTCCCTTATTAAAGAAAGTTTTTTTCTGTCCCCTAATGGACAAGAAAATATAGGAAAAGACACAAAGTTGTGAATGCTGCATTCAGAGAAAACCCCGATAGTTAATAAAGTGTCAGCACTTATACCATTCAATCAGCTTCATTCTTGGAGTAGGTCTGCATTGACTAACTCTCGCTTTAGAACTCAAATGGTGGCTATGAGCTATTAGTTATTGCTGAATCTTACTCTCTGTGCTCAAGCCATACACAACGAAAATCAGATTGCCAACACAACCCGGAAAGTATTTTTGACCAGTTTATTGTTCACTATGATTTCCTTTTTAAGAAACATAGAGATCAAAGTAGAATGTTTAAATCAGCTGTTATTCACGAGCTGAAACTGGATACTGGAGACAAAAACAATGTTTCTAAACTCAATGACAAATTAGGCTTTGCCTATGCCACTGCTTCCTCAAAAGATCAGAAACTATCCAAACGACACAAGAAAGTTTATGACAGAAATGTTATGGAGTGTTTCCTTGATGTGGACGATGGAGGTTAGATCACGAGCGTCCTTCATGACAATAAAACGAAACTTTGATAGCTAGCTGAAAGAAGTTTGATTGGTGGTGACGGAAATATATATGAATATCCCGTTTATAAGGTAGGGGAAGAAGATGGTTATGGCAAGAGTAGATCTCGCTTGTTGTTTCCCTTCCTTTCACTACCGAGACCAGAAAGAGAAGATGTAAGTCACAAGGCCAGAAAAGATCAGAAAGAAGCAATTTAGGTCTTCTGGCAGGTCTGAGAACAAGTTGTCATCAATATCATGTAGTACCAGAATTCTGATTCAGAATCTACAGTTTTGGTGTTTCCTCTACGAGGACATGGAGGTGCCATATATTGTGGTAGAATCAAATATGCTACATACATTGTGGTAGAATCAAATATGCTACCATCTTTTGAAAGCACATCCGAGTATAAACCAAAAGGAAATAGGGTAGACCAACCAAGTGGAGAACATTCAAAATTATGTAAAACAAGATCTTGTCACGTCGATCAAAACTGTACAGTCTGAATCAATTACTGTAAAGTTGAGAGACCCTTAAGAATCCGACGTGCCCCGTCATGAATGGACACAGGAGACTTTATATTGTCGTAATGATTTTAATTTTGTGTCCTATTTGCATAAGGCAATAATGCATATGTCTGGAAATAAAGTTGCGGGGCAACATATCCGGAAGAGGATAATCGTGTCTCAGAATACCGGTTCAAGTTTTAATTATTTCCCTAATGATCTCAATGCAATCATATAATCACATTTTTTCATACAGCTAAATATTTCATATGGTTTAGCGTGATAATATCTTATTCATATATTTATTTTCCGCACAGATATTCGTTTTCAGATTAGGGAATCACTGTAAAAAAATAATCTTTGCTTCTAATTGATGGTATGAGTCACCTGGTACATAACAAGTAAGTGTGAAGTCCTTGAACTTTAACCCTTTCGTGTGCACGTGCCCGCTAGGAAACCTTTGTATTGCACATTTGCCATTCAGCCATGTTATAGGGAAGATACCCAATTTGTTGTGATGAAAACTGTTTCTAAGTTCATTTATCTACTGTTGGTACATATTGAACACTTGTCAAAGAGAACATATATCTATTTTTGTTCAAAAGAACACTGTCTCAACCTGTAATTTCATTGTTTAATGTATGAGGTTGAGATTCTCATTACATTTGCTTTTTCAATTATTCATTATTTATTTGTCTAAGTATGTCTACCGCGCATGTGCCATTCAGCCATGTTACAATAAAAGATGCCATTTTAACTTTGATGAAATCATGGAAGAAAATTCGAGTTAGTCAGTAGAAGTATTGTGACTTTATTTCGAACCCTGTGGCATACCTTTACATGTTTAGCTTTTTAAGTTTCCTTTCAAACTAATATGTCCCGATTCATAATGTAATTAAATATATGAACACTGAGTAAAACGTCGGAACCTCTTTATTTAAATGATATAGTATTTGTTTTCTGTTGAATCGATGCTTTGAAACCAATTTGTCCTTCAAAGTCATGACAAGAATGATTGTGCTCAGATTTGACTTCTTAAAGATTTTTAGGTGAGCACGTATTAAAATTGATAAATGGCATGCATGTGTGGCATATCAGAATGCCCATGGTTAGGTTCTTCATGTTCTAAGAAGGATTTTCATGCAAAATAGATATAATTATATTTTATTTCATCCATATCACGATATGACATGCTCCATGTGAGATCTAACAAAATTCATCATAAATAGTTAATAACAATCACATGCTTTTGTTTAACTTCAACACATTCTTTTTATCAGTTCTCACAAATTTCATGATAAATACGTCATATACTTCAACCACAAGCTTGCCTATAACTGCAAACACGTGCACCTATCAGCTCTGACAGAATTCCTAATTTGGCGTGGATAGTTGTCTCGTATGTTTCGCTAATGGTTAACTCTAGCCTTGTGCTACTACGAGGGTTTTAATCTACTTAACGTACACATTAGAAACACTATCCCCGCTTCCATTTTTGCAGAACTCCAGAAGTGTAATTATCTTGTTGATTCTAATTACTGAGACAGAGTAGGTACAGTCGTTCGCATATGGATCATGACTGTCAAACGTCACTTCACCAGCTACCCTCATGGGCCTGCAAGGTTCTTTCACATACTTAACTATGTTCTATTGTAGGGAAGATCGTGCCTGCATTACCACTGGTCTATCATGCTGCCATCTGAATGCGGTCAAATATCGTACTTAATAGTTCTAGCACATTTCAAAAGGTAATTACACTCAGCCGAGAACCACACATTAAGCGCTCATGCTTCTCCGCATTCCGATTTCTGTGCAAACTCCTTCTTTAAACTATGTTTAAAAATAAGGAAAACTGGGCAACGTGCTTTTATGTCTTACCACTGAAATAATACAGCTACAAAAACCAATATATTGTTATCTGGCATTTTGCCTAGAATAGACTGTGGTGTCCACTTGTGTACAATATGTACCACTAGTGCAATGTATCATGCATCGCACTATGGTCCCAGCCAACTGTTTCTTAATATTATTTGGATCATTCGGACAACCGCACAAACATTTCGGTCAGGTATGATCAAAACCAATGTATTTATTCTCTTGGATCAACTCTTTCTCAAAAGGACGTTCTTTTGTGTTGTAGATTGGTCAGACTGCTCGAGCTGATGATCAATTAAATTATACAAACATTTAAGTATTGACTGCCTAGTTATTTCGCAATAAAAATAATTTAAATGTTTGGAATCTTTTCTACTAACTTAGAGATGTTTATTTGATGCGCATTATGAGATTATATAAAGGAATTCAATTGCAGCTTTCTCATTCTATAGCCATGAAAGTCTTGTGAGGGTTACTGGAGGAATTTTGATTCATTTAAAATTTTGTTCGTTGAGATTGCAGAGCTGGATCATTTATTCTAAACAGACAGTACTTTACTGGATTATTGGAATTATTCAAGGCCTTGGATATTTATTAATTTCGTTGGATTACCGTCAAACATTCAGAGACATTGATAAAACGCAAATTTCATTGGATTTACCTTGAACAAATAAAAATTCTGGATATTAGAAAAGTGTTTCTTTTGTGGTGCTAGCACATAATCACATTGCAACTTTCATTCGGAATTCTTTTGGAGTGTTTTCGAATTGCTGAGAAACTGATATTAAATTTAAAAAATATTATGAAGACGAGACCATTTTCCCCCAATTTCCTTTCGCGAGTCGATTCGAAAAATGTTTAAAAATGTTTACTTAGAAACAAAAAATTCCAGAAGGCGGGATTAAAAAGTTTTCCCACGATCGCAGCCAGTCAGTCAAGAGAATACTGCACAATAATTTCATGGGCTTATTTGGACCAATCAGAATACCATAAAGTGATATTTTAACGTGTGGTAAATATAAAAAAATATGAAACTGCATCTTCGGAGAGCTAAGTTGGAATAAACATTTCCAAAAGCTGAAAATTATATTTGTTACATGAGTGATGATTTCATTCATTCCCTGCTTTGACTGAAGTTAAATTCTCTTTTTGAATGAAGGAAAATATGTATATTTTGATTGGTTAGTTTGTGACATCTCTCTCTCTCTCTCTCTCTCTCTCTCTCTCTCTCTCTCAAAGGAAGAAGTTTCCAGTGATTCTTGGGGCTAATCGGATCTGAAATGAGGTTGTTTTGACTGGAATGGTATTGACGTGAGCAGCAATGCAATTTCCTTACAAGTTTATGCAGTCACATTCAGGATTCGAACAGCGTAATCAATATAAAACATAAACATAGATACTCATTCTTAACCACTCCTTTAAAAGCGTTCTAAATATTCTTTTGCAAATTATATTACCCCTCACAGCAAAAATATATATTATGATTTGTTATTATTCACTAAATTAATGTTTCTATGTAAGATCTCATTTACGTGTTTTAATCATTCTTGACAGCAGATACTCTCATATCCCCCTCCCTTGTCATTTCTAGACATAAAGGATAATCCCTGTGATAGACATATAACCAAAAATAGAAAAATTCTCCTTAATTATGTTTTATTTGCAAAATGGTATAGTATAAAATGAATGGAATAAATTTCCTATTCCGGAAATTCATACTTTATCATTTCTTAATTTTAAAAAATAAAATCAAAAGAATAAAGCAAAATCTGAACGTGTAAAAATAAATTGTATTTAAATCTAATTAGCTGGCGATCAAAGGTATTCTAATTAGCCATGAGGGAAATTGTGGCAGGTTCGTTATCTCAAATTTATATTGCTTAGTTTTGCTTCTCTTGACTCCAAACTTTATTGTACCGAGTTTAACATTCACGATACGCCTTATACATACGGCAACAACTGCTAAATGGCAATATGGCAACCAGTAGATATAGGACATAGTTTTAAATAATACTTATAAACACAATTCTGATTGCCAAACAGCCTCTATCTCTATTAAGACTTTCCCAAAACCGGAGTACGATCAAATGAAACATGGTACATATCACAAAAATCTTTGGAAAGTTGGCATTGTATGACTTTCAAGCTATTCTTGACATTCGTGATTTCTCCTCACACAATTATGTTGCTTTCCATAGTTGTAAATAACACACACAATTATGTTGCTTTCCATAGTTGTAAATAACACACACAAAGTTTCAAATATAAAAGTCAAGAGCGTACAGACAGTATCGTTGTTTTCTATGTACAATGTTATTCCGCCTAACATAAAAAAATAGTATCTGAGAAAACATGAACACGAGAATAAACGCTCCTGCATCTCTTTGATACGCATATATACACACCAACGAATAAGGAACGTTAAACCCGACCCAAATCACCGCCATCAGAATTCCATGCAGTTTTAGCCCTTTTTGCTGTTGTTTTTATCAAATTAGACATTTATCACATCTACCACCTCTGTCAAAACGTACATAGTTTTCAGTTTTCATCTGTGATAGACTGCTCTCAGCGTCATTCAACTCAGCTGCAATTGATAATTTTACGAGTGCGCATGCCAAACGTACTTTTACTTTTGTATCAGTATATCCATCAACCGAGGTAAATGTTCCCACTTTGTAAACCATATTCTATTATCTATTTGTCACGCATAAAGCGTTGATATATACCTCCGCGTGCTCGACATGTCTACGATTTTTCCTCCGTTTCCAGTACCATGTGTCATGCATTTTACGTTCGGCTAAATTATTTACGTAGGACAAAGCCAAATCCTTCTCTTGAACTGCCAGAGACAAGGCAATGAACAGGAGCATTAATGAATTGAAAATTAAGACTTTTGTTATTTCA
>JAECUM010069331.1:0-24346 GCA_016617855.1 Megalonaias nervosa
ATGCACAAATCAATTTCGGGATTTTTTTTTTTTTTTAAATTTTACGATCTGGATGAGCGGAGTGCTCGGCAACGAAAAACAGGGACTGTCAGCCGACCGAAAACACATTTTTTTTAAAAATCTTTGACCTTATCTAAAATAATGAGTGACAGTGAAATGTTTCCTTGGTAAAGAATAAAGAACCAACTATTTTGATCTTGATGCAAAATTGTGTGTCTTGTGATTTGCAGTTTGATTATTTTCTACACAACGTATATATTTATAGTCTAAAATGTGTTGCGGCCATGGCCATAACGCCGTACCGCCCGCGACGTACATTTTACGTTCTAATTTATTTTTTTTTTTTGTTTATATTTTTAGTTGGGATACCAGTCATAGTGCTATATATGCAAGGAAATCCAGTCGAAGTTGGGTTTTTCTGTGATGATACCAGTCTAAAGTACCCTTACAGAGAAAGCACAATCAGTAATGAAGTATTATTGGGAACCAGTCTAGGTGGTGCTGTAACTATGGTATGCAGAAGGAAATACAAATCAATGCGTGAACCAACAAACGAGCAAATAAAAATTAAAACCGAACAATATCTCTCAGCATTGTAACGTAAAAACAATTGAAGTAATGTTACTCGATGATGTAATCCAAGTTACATTGTTCACCTAATCCCACTAATTTCTGTGTTATTTTTGATAATTATCCAACCCCCAACCCTCTCTCTCTCTCTCTCTCTCTCTCTCTCTCTCTCTCTCTCTCTCTCTCTCTCTCAAACTACCATTTGTACAACAGTGAACGTTTCTCCCTTTTTTTAAATTCCTTTATTTTTATTTATTTAAAATGTCTCAATGTTTATCCTTCCAAGTTAGGTCTATGCTATATAGCAAGTGACGGTTCAGTAATAGAAATGCTAAGACATATGCTCCAGTGCTTAGACATAAACAAATTTTGCTCCGACTTTTTTATCGTCATGTTTGCGGTGATTTAAACACCGGACAAATCACACTTTATCGCACTGATCGCACCTTACCGTTTGTCTCCCTAAAATCACCCAGCAAATTAGTATTTAACCTCTTCATGAACTTAACGATAATTTGATCTTTTCAAAGAAAGTATTTCTTCGAGGTCAATCTTCCATATATCAAGTTAGTGTCAGACCGTGCGTAGTTTCTGGTAGGTGACCCTTGCAGATTTTTGCTTGGAATTCGTGAAATTCTGTTGATAGGTACTTCACTCAAATGTTACAACATTTTCTGAGTCATGTTTCTTTATTCGCTGAAGGGCCACATTTTACTCATTTTTTTCTTAAATTTGTAATATGCTTATGTGGTATACAAATCACAATAACGTTTAATCTGACTTTGCCGCTGAGTCATTTCGTAAAGAAAATGTATGCTGTCTGTTTCTAAATTGCAATAATCACATTCCGCCACAACAAAATTTATTATTGACTGTACATCATTCAAAAGAAAGAATATTGTATTCCTAACATTTTTTGCATCGTAATAATGGCTTTAAATTTTGAACACAAGCAATCGGTCTATATGTATTATTTTGTATTTTCCTGTTCACATGGTTAGAGCGTCCGGCTCGGATGCGGGAGGTCGCAGGTTCGAACCCGGCCGAGTAATACGAAAGACTTATAAAAATGGTACTAACAGCTGCCTCACTAAGAGCTCAGCATTAAGAGGTTAGTGTTAGAACTGGTCGGCCTGGTGTCAGAAAAATGTGACAGGGTGATACATGATGCTTCATATCTGCGGCATGTTAGACATCACTATAAACTGTCACACTGCAGACATCATAGCGATATGACTGAAAATTTTTTAAATCTTCATTCAAAATCCAAATTACACACACACACACACACACACACACACACACACACACACACACTCCTTATTCACATATTAGTAGCATTTATTTTCACTGAATTATTCTTTAAAATGAGTTTATAATGGCGTTTTACATTGCACGTTTCTTCTACTTATAGATGGTACTTGCAGAATTTCTCATATATCTTGATAAAAGAAGCAGAACGAGCACCTCTTGGCCAACAGCTCATGTCATGAAACATTTGGGAGTTTTTCTGTTCGGCTTTACAGTTAACGAACTATTCACAATTGCATTAAAACAAAGAGTAGGCCGACTGAGACCACATTTCTTCGACGTCTGCAAGCCAGATTTTAATGCCATCACAAGGGTCTCTCTCTCTCTCTCTCTCTCTCTCTCTCTCTCTCTCTCTCTCTCTCTCTCTCTCTCTCGTTCTCTCGTTTCTGTTTAATACCCGTTTATGTAATGAAGAAGTGTACAGATGTCATGCTGCCGGTATGTTAGCGCATGCACACACAGGCCTGTCAATGCACGCAAAATGCTACAATTCTTATCGGTGTAATTATTTCAACCAGTATTCATTTTGAAAATCGATAAAAGCCTGACACGATACTCATCTTTCCTAATGATAATGAGTAATAGTGACAACAATTTTGCAGAAGTTTAAACCAGTGTCAAGAAAAAGGGGCAGACAAGATAACATGCAAATGACCTAAGGTAATTTCCAATGTTTGTCATCACGCATGCGTAAATAATCGGCGATTAGGCCATTGGTTTTTTTTTTGGGGGGGGGGGGTTTGCGCATATGTATAGTTCGGCCTAAATCTCCTGTCAGACGTTTGGACATCTTGGCTCAAACCATTAATCTGAAATCGTGTTGACAAGCTACGGTAATCAAGCCTCACTTCCTTAACTTCCTTATCACTGAGTGTAATGAGTACTGTTTTAGTCCGCAACAGTACTGCGGTTTTCCCCCAAAACTAAACAAACTAAATTGAACGATCTATTTAGATAGGGTAATAATATACGGTTAAAAAGAATTTACAGCTTTAAAGAACACGCTAGTTATAGTAATGTAAAACTGAGTTATGGATGGAACATGCCTTCAAATAATTACATGCTAGTATGTCATCTATTACATGATACTTTATAACAACATTGCGTCCCCTCCCCTCGAATTATTACGTATAGAAAACACCAATATATATTCTAAATATTGCAATTATAATAATATTAATACTTAATGCATATACTTCAGAGATGTAATCTCTTTAATACAAACTAAAGATGACAGCGAGAGAGTGATTGTTATTTATCTATTGATCATATACTGAATCGTTGTGTTGGCCATTAGAATGGCGTATACAGATAAAGTTATTCTCTGTTACAACTTATGCCACAGCTGAAAAATTGCATATATGGAATATAATTTTAAAAAGTCAAAAACGTTTCGAAAATAGCAATAGTTCCCACCGTTCCCAAATTAGCATGAAATTTCTTTCCAATCCGATTCGACTGCAATGTATATTTTGTCACAATACATACCAATTTTTAAAGAAGTCTGTAAACCCACTGAAACGTAATGATGTTTTTTTCATCATTCAGGTATGGGCAGTACATGGTAAGAAGAAAAATAAATTTAAAAGAAATTCTTTTATAATTGCTCTACATCTGTAATTCCAAATAAAGCCATTTTTGCCCTACGATTAACAAGTATTCTCAGTCGATATCGAATTTAGTGGGAAACCTCATTAATACGTATTAACCACATTACATTCCCAAAACAAATACAATATTGTTTCAAGTTAATCATTGCAAAAGGTACATTGACCAATATCAGAAGCATGTATGCTGTACTAAAATTTAGCCTTTAGTAAAGTTATATGTATAACACGATATTGAAACAAATATAATTTTGACTATATCTTTACTTTAGACACTTTATAATATATATGGCCGATAGTCACTAGCAAATATTTTCTTGTTACCTTTATTCACAGTGTGATGAAACATTCTGGTTTAGAGGTAATTTTGAAAATAAAATTAAGATTTCTAGTTCGTGCACGTATTCAATGTTTAGAATTAATTTTCTATATAATGACTTTATAGTCTAAATGACACCTTTAAAAGCAAGATTTTTCTTTTAATAATACCATCCATTGATTTAATTATTTCAAACTGAATGAATCTTCTCCAGTAGACAAATGTTTCATTAATATATTTAACAAAATGCAAGCCTGTAATTAATATATTTAACGGTATGCAAGCATTTCATTAATCTATCAAACGGCATACATGTTTTATTATTACAATATTTAACAATATGCAAGCATTTTATTAATATATATTACGGTATGCAACCATTTAATTATATATTTAACTTTATGCAAACATTTCATTGATGTATTTAATATTTAACGGTATGCAAGCATTTTTAATATATATTACGGTACGCAAGCATTTTTATTTATATATTTAACAGTATGCAAGCATTTCATATATATATATATATATATATATATATATATATATATATATATGTGTGTGTGTGTGTGTGTGTGTGTGTGTGTGTGTGTGTGTTCGATTCATTTCATATGTATACTGAGTGTTTTGTTTATTATTATTAATCACTTCATCTGCAAATTTGTTTTCATAAAGTCTTCTCATGATTGAGGTGCATTTTATTCTGTTTAACTTTTCAAGGAGAATTATATAAATATCACGCAAAACATAATTATTGCATCCTTTGATAATTGAACTGTAAATTCGTCTCCTAATTTGGCAGTCTGTTTCATCTTGCATACTTTGTATTATAACGAATGAATACATTTTCTTCTAGACTATCAGTCCACGTTGTTTCTAAAGATATTATGTAAATTCTGCATTGTCTGCCATTGTAAATGTTACGAAACAGAATTTTAGCTGCTTTTGGACTTCCGTACAAATGTGAGAAAATGGTTAATGCAATATAAATACAAATGCCATTTTTCAGAGGGTTTGGCAACGAAGTAAATAAAGGGTTTAACTGTGACATCACTGACTTTTTCTTAGCCTGTTATTTTTACCAATTGGTGTTAGGATTTTGTTTGTCAAATTCTTCTAAAACTTCGTTTCATTATCAAACTGGTTTATGTTGTTGTTTGGGTTTAACGCCATTTTTCATCACATGATAGGTTATACATAACGGCCAGTATAACTGGTGGAGGAAGAACCCGGGAAAACCCCGGTAAAAGCCACCTATCCACGGAAAGCTACAAACCATTGTCTCACATACCCACATTAGCCGAGCCAGAGACTCGAACCGACGCGGACAGAGGTGAGATGGCAGCAATCGGTAAAGGCGAGCGATTCAGGTCACCCTGCTACCCGGGGCCCCCAAAACTTTTTATGTACCATTTCATCTGAGACATCTGAAAACTTGATAACCATTTGGGTAAACTCAGTAACCCGAACTATATAATCTACTTCCATCCAGACTCCCTTTGTTTTGGTAATATTGACTTTCAGGCCTAAAATCCTTGTAGAAACAAACATTTTTAGTACATCAAGGATCGCTGTAAGAGATGCACATGATCCATCTACAACCAAAGTAATGTTATCTGCGGACCGTGAAAGTAAATATTATCTTTGTATTTTGGTAACTTTTTTATTTTTATCATTTTATAATAATATTGTCAATATTTTTGCACTTATGAAAGGAAGATACCGTTTATTGTTTAGGGTAGTGGGGTTGGGGGTAGTGGAGGGGGACACTAGAAAAGGGCCTCTAGAAAACATTGAACAATTAAGTTGTAAAGTGAATCTGACATACTGCTGATGATATAATGCGATTAATTGCGTGTACCCAATGACGTATCCTTGGTCGAAGATTATGAAAGGTTTGCGTATTATAAATAAAATTTCCATGAAACAGAATTAAACACTGTTTCAAATTCAATAATTAATAAAATATCCGGTATTTGTACTTATTCAGTAATATACACTCTGTCATAAATAATCACAATTGTTCAGCAATAAGACTCACAAAAAGAAAACAAAACCATGAAAAAATAGTTTTTAAATCAGATATTACTAAATAATGACTTTTATCATCAGAAATCGTTCAATAATCGTTCAATAATGACTTTTGCCATCATATAACATTTAAGAATGACTTAATTCTTTTACTATATTACTTGATGCTGAGTTTTAAACAATGTTAAGAAATGATATACCCATCATCAGGGCCGTAGAGAGTGATCACAGGCCCTGGGGTAAGAAACACCTGGGCCTCTCTTAGTTCTTGTTCAAAAACATTTTCTTTTATAAAATTAAAAAGTGTTGTTCGGCCCGGGCCCCCGGGGATATATCCCCGGTTGCCCCCCCCCCCTTGTCAGCCCTGCCCATCATACGCCCAGCTGTCCTCACCCGACATAAACTCTACTAACCCTAAATACACCGATGCTGTGTTATTATCAAAACGTTAATACAGATAAGCTTGATTCGTATACATTGACCGATTAAGATTATGAAGTGCCCAGGGCTAATAGGAATGAAGGAACCTTGAAGAAGTTACATATTGAAAAACAATTTATGAAGTCATTAAACATATTTATTTATTTACCATTGCAAAATTAGCAAATTTATTCGACTCAAGGTAAATTCATAAAACATTATTTAAATATGGAACGGAGGGCTTAAACGTGGTCACACACAAAAAATATGAGGGCCTAAGGCTATAGCTTTATTCCACTGGTTAATCCAGCCCTGTACATGTATTTGTCGAAAACTTTCAGTTTTGTAACATCTTCAATTTGTTCACTAACAGACTGCATAACACATCTTTACAGATTCATCACAGAATACACATGTATGAATACACATGTATCCCAGAGAGAGATCAGAGAGAGCCGCTTATCCTTCCCTTCCGGACATGCCTCTTTATCCATGTACTGTGCTGTTTATATTGGGGTAAGAGATGATATCTCAGAGATGAAATTTAAGAAAATGAAAAGCACACCACTGCGCAATCAAAACATAGTGTTTTGTTTAGATTTTTACTTGAGAGATTTCTAAAACTCTGTAAGTAGTGGCAATATATTATTTAATGTTTCAATCATTGCACTGGTCATAAAAAATAAACAGTCTTTTCCAGAATGAGGTCTGTGTTACACATACTATTTATCACATAAGGGATCTGGCTGATACACTCCAAGTACTTTTACTGTAGCATCGTATATTGTGATAGTCACTTGATTGATACGTGGTAAACACGACGAGCCAGCATTGTTGATATATCCGGTCATCCGGGTATTCACGGATCTAGCTTCATTCGGTGCAGATGAAAACTCGGCCCGTTTCGGTAGAGCACTAGAAAGTTCGATATCGGAATGCAAATTGAATATAGATCCATACTATTCATTTTTTTTTTTTTTTTTTTTGTCACCTTGCAATTCCGACATTTTTAACGTTCAAAACTACTCATTTGGTCACTTGATTTAAAGTATCGTCGTTTATCATGCAAGACTGGAAAAACACAAAAAAGGAAGAAATTTTCATTCCCTCGAATATCGCACTTTTTCCTAATTTGGAAATAATCAAAAACTGGTGCTCCGTTGCATTTATATTAGGAAATTAATCTTTTTCTTATTCCATTTTTAGTACTACATTCAGGTGCACATGAGCGTGACGTACTCCAGCGTCCTGAAACCAGTCCTTCAGTCTGTGCTAGTTCTTTTGGCGGTTCTTAACGGTCTGACGAGGATAACTGACCACAAACACCACCCAATTGACGTCATCGCCGGTTACTTCTTTGGAGCTGCTATTGCATCCTTTGTCGTAAGTGCGAATAATGACGATTTTCATTTCATCTCTTCCTTATGACGTCTTCCAATGCATATCTGAGTCCTGTCTTTAATTGGAAAGTTTGAAGAGAGAACTTGACGAAAGCTCTTTTGAGTTCTGTCAGGCCGATATTCAAAAAATTGCAAATGTGATTGTCAGTCATTAATATGACACGTTTCAGTACGATAACGTTTAAATTTTTAAAGGTGTGTCTTGGAGAAAATAGTTATATTTTTCTTTCCTTCTTTGCTTGCTTTTGGGTGGTTAGCAAACATAAATATCCCAACGACCCCTGATATGATATATAGTTATTACTTCCAGAAAATTTACACTGATTATATATATATATATATATATATATATATATATATATATATATATATATATATATATATATATATATAATTCCTTCATCTAATGCGTACATTTAATTAGTTTTCTTGGTCGAACAGGTCAGTCATTTATACGAATGCGGGCATTTCAGTAATTTAACACAACATCATATGGTTTTACCGATCAAATACAATCTGTTATATGACCCTATACTTCCATCCAATTCATGCCACATAAAACTTAAATGACAGCAATCTTTGTTATAGAACCAGATTTTCCTTCTAATTTTGAAGCAGGGATTAGTCTAGAATAGTCTTTACCAGCAAATGAACAATACCTCTCGATCTCTTAATAATCTGTCATGCTTAAATTTTTTATCAGTTCGGAACACTTGGGCTAAGCATTCATAAGACTTCAAAAGTGACGTCAGATCAGAAGGTTTCCGAAACGTATAATGCTACTTTAGAGACTGCAAGAATGAGTCTGAAGAAGAGATACTTATACGTGGGAGAAGTTTCTTGCGACACGACAATCAGCGTTCTTGAAGAAGGAAATGAAAAGGAGACAGCCATGGACTTTGTATAGAACCTTCATTACAGGTTGTGATTGATAGAGATATCAGGCTCGTTATACGAGCACTCGTGCATTCTGGACGTTTATATATGTTCTTGGAATAAAGATGATCTAAGAAAAGGGATTTCAAGAAATCGTGGAACTGCTCGTGAAAGAAACACGACCTTCTTGTTTGGAAGCAATTCTATGCCATCAATGAAAATACATTCCAGTAAGCGCCAGTAAATAAATACATTTGTCAGGGACTTAGAAACGTATTAGAGATGTATGTATGTATGTATGTATGTATGTATGTATGTATGTATGTATGTATGCATTCATGCATGTATGTATGTATGACTGTTTCCTCTTCAACAGAGATTACATCAGGTTAATCAAATTCAGGATAACACAAGATCTTGAAGTACGACACACATAAAAAAAAAAAACAAAGTGAAAAAAAAATGAAATAGAAATACTGCGTCAACTGACGCATTTACAAAATGAAACATCTTTATACATGCAATCATGTTAATATGTCTGCAGTGATATCAGAGCCATGTATCTGGTTGAGCTTTATGTGGCACTGACCTTTATGAAACATTTGCCTGATGATGTTAATGGTACAATCCATATCAGTAGCATACACATTTGCCTGATGATGTTAATGGTACAATCCATATCAGTAGCATACACATTTGCCTGATGATGTTAATGGTACAATCCATATCAGTAGCATACACATTTGCCTGATGATGTTAATGGTACAATCAATATCAGTAGCATACATACTGTTACATGGCTAGCATGGACTTCTCAAATGGAAGATCCAAGGTAGCATTGTGTGTGTTTTGGAATATGTTTGAAATTACTGCTATATGTATTCCTACGGCGGGCGACTGACACTTTAATGCAGGTATACATAACTAGCATGACGCACGAAAAACTGCAATAAAAAATTTATACAAATGTTAGCAATACGTGTCATTCCTACTACATGACAAATTTATGTATGTATGATTGTATGCATGTATTCATATAAGTATGTGCGTGCTTCCTTGAATGTATGTATGTATGTATGTATGTATGTATGTATGTATGTATGTATGTATGCATGTGTGTGTGCGTGCTTGCGTGCGTGCATATATTTATGTAATCCAAAAATATAACGTATAATAACAAATATATATATATATATATATATATATATATATATATATATATATATATATATATATATATATATATATATATACCTCTCTCTCTCTCCCTCTCTCTCTCTCTCTGTAATGAAGTTAATTGTGCGACAGTGTAAAATAAAATCTATGAGCCTTCCCCAGAGTATTATTATTGACAAGTCTGCTTGGGTTTGGTGTTGCTTCTGGTACGAATGTAGATGTTGTTGTTGTTGTTGCTGCTGCTGCTGCTGCCGTTCTCTGGACCGGTGGAAACTTTTACATAATGGGTGGTTCCGAAAGGGTTGATTACCATATTTATTCGTGTATTATACAACCAATCTGCAAACGCCATCGATCCAGAACTGCCATTGTTGGTTTAGCCGACAGATATGGGCCTGCATCGAACAGCATAGGCTCTTGTTATTAACATAATTTTCCTTCACTATATTAACTCTTGTCTGATTTCAAGAGAAGGAATCATTCAAACTGTGAAATAGTCAAGTAAACAATCCATATGTGTTTTGCAATAGTCAAGTAAACAATGCATTTGTGTTATCACATGCTCGAAATATTATGAAATGAATAAACCTACAACAGTACTGGGGATAAAGCGAAATAGAAATGGCGCAAACAAATCTATCACGCAATCATTGTTTCGCGACTAGCGACAGATTTAATCGAAGTGTTGAATTTATGTAGTCCGTTCGATCAGTGACCGTATTTGACTGACAGTACTTCGTAAGACACAATGTAATTTCTGTTACTGGTATTGATTCATTAAATAAAGACAAGAAGCTTCAGTTCTTTTATAATATAGAAATTCCAGAACTCTAAATCAGTAACAGTTCGACAAATACTTTGGATGTAAATTTCATTCCTCTGTTTCAGTATTATGACTGTGAGATACTCTGCTACGTGTGAACCGTCTCGACTGGCTCAACATACACTAAAATAACGTGTCAAAATTTTTTCGAACCCAATACATTATTTTTCAACGTTATGTAAACTTAATGCATGCAAAGAACAGTTATAATATTGTGAAGGAAAATTCGCCTAAATTCATATGAAAATGTTCTTGCTTGATGCTTTCAAACAGAAGACAAATTAGAACAATATATCCATTTATCGTCAACAAGACTCGTCCCTCCTTTCTGTCCTTTAGACGTCAATTATACACAAAACACTCTATGTCAAAAAGGAGTTACTTCCCATTGTCCATTACGTACTGTTCCCGTGTATTTGCATGAATACGTTTAGAAATAATTTACTTGTGAAAGATATACGGAACAATTATATTTCAGTTGCTACCACGAAATGCAAACTTAACAATGTAAAATTAAGTTCTAAAAAAGAAAGTAGTTTCCTGAACTTATTCTAAATGAAGAAAGTTTAATATCCACATAACGTGACTCCTGTGGTGGAACTTAATATATTCTGGATTCCTGTACTAAACTTCAGAAATGCCCCTCCTCACATGTTAAAACATGGCATTTAGGGCCTACTTCCTGGATGTCTCCTCCACATCTCCCCCCTCCCAAATACATTGCAAGGGCGGAAGTTACACCCCTGATAACGTCTAAAATATGAATTTTCTGATTGTTTATTACATCATAACTGAAATTGAAATGAAACATCGTGAAGACAAAAGCAATATAATAATTTATAACGATCATACTAACATTGATAATTATCAGAAAGATGATGATAACTACGATGTTGTTGTTGATAATGATGATTATGACGATAATGCTGACGATGACTATGATTTTGTCGTTGATAATGATGACTATGATGATAATTGCTGATGATGACTATGATTTTGTTGTTGATGATTATGACGATAATGCCGATGATGAATATGATGCTTTTCGTTACTAAGGAGGATGCATTTAGAATTATACTAATCTTCCATATGATAATTACAGCAATTAAGTAGACCATTTACATATATGTAGTGATTAAAAATTTCATTTTCCCGATGTACATGTATGCTTATAATTTTACACTATATCCACATGCAAAGTATGTCATTCACATACAGATTAGTCAAAATCATAAGACATGTTTATCTTTACCTTTATCAAATAGAGTCAGGAACCTCAGTACAGGTATAGTTGCAAATGACTATTTCATACTGGACTGAGAGTTGCTGCATCTACCTTTGTCAAACCTAAAATGCACAACTTTGACAGCCATTAGCACACACCTGTAGATCATAGCACTTCCCCACAAAAAACACCTAACATACTAAGACCCCTCTACTCCTGAAAAATACCCCTATCCCAAGACTCTAAACGTGAGATACACTTCAAGTGTGTCAATTATTTCTTTTTAGACGATAGCTCCTATCAGAGCTAGCATGGCACTAAATATCCTCTGCACTTGAAAAACATTAGTTATCCTCCAGAAATCTTCCTTTTCGTGTATTGCCTTAGTTGGAGAGAACACACCCGTGGTGTGAAAGCAACACATCAAACAGGCAACAGACAAATTCTTGAGAGGGTTTACAAGACCAAAGGTCATAAATTAACTTGGATAAATACATACGTACGTACATACATACGTACGTACGTACGAACGCACGCACACACGCACATACATACATACATACATATACACACACACGTACACACACACATATATAAATAACTTTTCCCCAAAATCGTCAGCTCTCTGTTACAACACCTTCATGATATATTTCATTAAATAGGTTACATTTGCCATTATTTTTTTTTTCTATGTATCCGCCGGTCTTTATTTCTTTTTTTTTCTTTTTTTTCATCTATTAAATATGCCATAAAGTGAAAATTACATGATACACGAGAGAATGAGAGCACACACTAAGATTTAAGAATTTAGACCAATTACTTTTCTTGTTTGGATTAGCCTAGTTGATCTTCGTATGGTCTGATCGTTTTGTCATAAAATATGCGGTTGTGGTAGACAAATTTATCGTCTCGTAAAACGTCACTACTCATTACAAATGATTTTAAATATACGAATATTTTGCTCTCTATCGAGACGCTAAGTTCTTTTGATAATTCCTCTTTCCGTCGGAATGGAAATTTTCGTGCAATAAAACAAGAATAAATGATCGTACACGCTTACATCAATACGTTTTTTGTTGCTAGAGATACGTATCGTATCCGCGTTGTAACTCTTTCATAAGTGATAGAAATTCCCTTTCCCAGTAATTAAAAAGTCATGTTTGGTCTACAGCACACAATAAAATATGTACGGCATAAACGTTACAAAGAAAATATCCCCTATGTTTTTATTTTAGTGTAACACAGTGTTTTTAAAATCATCTGAAACAAAAAAAATGAAAAGCATTCTGGTTGTTTATGTTGTTGTTTCATTTTTTAACGTTGGGAGAGGTTAAACATCATACAGAACTACTCTACTTTTACCTTTGCTTTTCTACAGAATACCTGTATCGGATAATCGAAAGTACCAAAGAAATTTTTCATTGTTGATGATATAAGAGGCGCATCATTGGAACATGACATATGGAACATGTGAACTGGGCGATGGCGGACATTGCATGCATTGTATCGTTGTCTGATTGGCAAAAAGAAACTGCAGTATACATAATTTGTCAGTAGTCTGTGAAACATATTTTACAAGTGCATCACGAGAAATTGCTAGTAGATTATTCACAAGATGCTATCAGGAAACACAAATCAACTCTATTACATTTAGTACTAACGAAGTTGTCATCTGATAATTAAACTTTGTCAATGAACACTTTCAAAGAAAATATGTTCTGTTTGTGGGATTTAACGCCTTTTTTGAAGAAATGATATGCTGTACGTAGCTGCCAGTATATCTGGGGGAGGTTGAACCCCGGAAAGAACCACCGACACATGTTAAGCTAATGGCAAGCTTTCTCACATATACAGGTTCGTTGAGCATCAGGACCCAGAACACAATTAATTTTACTATATATTCTCTACATTTGTTTCTCAGTACTGAACTTTCCACTGTGTGACAATCAATACAAATCATATGTTAATTTAAAATACCTTCAAAGATGAATTAACAATGAAGTTCTTGTCATTGGTTCACTGGCATTTCTTTGAGAGGCTGAACTGTAAACAAACCGACGTATAGTGGAACACAGATTTCACTTCCGGATCATCACCAAGACCTTATTACTCACTGTACACTGTCGCCGAAACACACACGATAGAATAAACAATTACCTTTAAATCCATACCAAGAATGCCTAGATCTAACTCTTGTATCACCATCAAAGGAGACAGGAAAAAATGTTCCAAAAATAGACTGGGACTACATTCGTGGGTACTGAACCGGAACTATTAATTGTGATCTGATTCCATCAAATTCACGCGGACAGAGGTGAAATGTTGAGTGATCTGTAAAGGCGAGTGCCTTAGACCACTCGACCAGCCTAAGCACCTGCAAGAATAAAGGCTGAAAATTATTTAACCCAACTTAACTTTCAACGCCTTCCTGCAAGACAAATCTCATTGCATAACCTAAATGTAAAAGTTTTGGGTGATCTCTAAAACTTAAAATGTAATTTTTACAAGTAAACTAACTGGAAATGTTTATCAAAAGTGGACTGTTAACGTCGTTCAGATAACCACGAGTTCTCACTGTATCCGCGAAGAACCCAGGACATGCTTTGATTTCCCTGATTTATGAATCCGTTTCAAAACATTCATCAATCCTGTGTACTTTACAACGTAACCTGTTAAGTCTATGAATAAATTCATGAAGCAATTCATGAATTTGATTGCACTAGGTACAAAAAGCTAAAAAGATATAGCAATCACCCCATGACGACTTAGAGGCACTACATAGATTCGTGGAAAGACTAGTTAAAGCTGTTCGTTGAAAGATGCAGAGATGATGACACGTGATCAGATTATAATGATAACTATTTTAATAATCTTCATTGTAAGGTGTTAATGATAAAGAAGATGAAGAGGTGCAGGCCCGGCCCTACGGCAACCGCCTTGAGCCCCGCGCTTCTCCCCATGCAATTTTTCTGCTTGGGGTTCCGCGCTCATCGCTTGCTGCCTTGGGCCCCGCACATCCTAGGACCGGGCCTGAAGAGGTGGATAATAATGCTGTAAAAGATATCTGATTTACGTTTAGAGGAAATGAGACAGACAAGAACTTGCAAGTTTTTTTAATGATGAAATCAAATTTTATACGCATAATTATATTAGAATTTTATAGATATTTTCATAATTTCAGGCGCAAATAAATATTGGTTGGAAGTATTCCAGCCTACAAACGCCCAAGTTTAACTTGCACCTCTCGTTACAAATATTTTTAAATCCTTTAAGAAACGTTCAAACTCAACTTCAGTAAAAGGACATACCGGATGCCGACGATAAGACGCTGCAAACGCCAATAAATATTTTGATCAAGAGTGTGTCGATCCTGTTCCATGCTGAAATACTGATTTATTTCTCTCTGTGAATCAAGATATGCTAAACAAAATAATTAATTCCATGTTAACGTCCATTGCTTGTTTAGACAGTCAATATTTCATGGTACTTATCGGAACACGATGACGTTAAGAGATTTTCAGGTATGATCTACTTCCAGTTCTGTATTTCCTACAGAACAGCAAATGACATTTTTCATAATACACTGTGACAGAGCTCTGCATTCCCTTGAATCGTCCATACTTTATCTCTCAATATTAGTTTCACTGCCGTTTGTAAAAGAACATATGTTAACCACTTTTGCAGGAAAAACGGCAGGGTGCCACCAATAATTAATTTGTCTGGATTACACGCTTGAAGCTATCGAGCAAAACCACAGCAATTACATATACTCCAGTAATCTAGTATTGTAAATCATCGTTTGCTTAAAAGCTAAACTGTAACAGAGCGAACAGTCCTATCAACCGTTCTTCGTGCAAAAGTCAATACTAAAAACGTCTTTATAATAATTTTCTTAATTTTTGTGGTTTAAATTTATATTTGGACTTTAATTATATCATTTGAATAAAGATGATATAAAAATATGTAAGTACATCATACATAAATTTTGTGTGTATCATAATTCTTATTATTCTAAATCCTCAGTTTATCATGTCAATTGATTATTTTCATCATCCTGCATGTTTATTTTGAGTTATTTATTTAAATTGTAAGCTGGCCATCAAATTGATGTTCGATTTAGTTTTGCTTTCTGATAATGCGATATGCCGATTCATAACACGACCCTCAGTTGCCCTTATCCGTTGATAACACTGCCCTCAGTTGGCATACTGATATACTTCTATCAAAATATAACATCAACATATATTGCCGAATTCAGGATTACAGCAGGAGTCTGATTTTGAGAAGAGTGGATGCTTTTTACATAAAACGGGCACCATTCTTCCGCTGAAAATGAATTGTTCTATAAACAAAACATTGGTATATGCGTATCCTGTTATCATGAATCGAAGTAACGTGAACTCGGCCGTTTTAAAATAGATACATGTATAACAGTTATAAAACTATGGTATTAGGCTGTGGGGAAAATATAAGGCTATCCACTCCTCTAACTTTGAAACCAAGCAGGTCATGATGATTTTGACAGCTTGTTTTCGAAACCATTATGTACATAACTGTCTAATTTGATACATCACGCCTAAAATATCGTTGCGCTGACAAATAAAAACTCACGACCAAAAGCAACACCACCACCACCGCCGCCACCCCAGAAAGACCCAAAGCAAATCACAAGAGTAATTAAGAAAACAAAACCCCAAAAGAATTGTGATGAATATAACTCATTTTAATTTAGTCATTATTTCAAAAGTAACTCCTGTGAGAATTCGAAAAAACTGAAAAATCCCCCCCACCCACGCCCGAAAAAAAAAAAACATTCCAAAGTGCTACCATACACAAGCTTAAACAGTGAAAAGGATCAAATCGACCACGGTGTTTTTTATCTTTTTAAAATGCAGCTGAAGTGTAGCATTTTTACAAAGCGATATGACGACCTTTGCATCAGTCCTTTATGTAACATTGGAAAAGAGCTTCTGTATAATTCTAATAGTATCAGTAAAAACAAACTATATATATTAACAGGTTCTACTATATTTTGCAAAACAGACTTCAACGATGATGCGACAGTTTTTGTACTGATCTATTGTTGTTTATTTTCCGTTTCTTCTGATCTGGGCTTAATGCGAACAATGTATGATTTGCTGTATATAATATAAATATATGATGTTCCGTCCTTTTGCTTCATTATCCTTCCTTAATAATATATAATTATGAACGCTGTTGTGGGGTTCATCAAGTAAAGTAACAATAACAATCATCATAGTTTGAGTAGGACAGAAATCGTAACACAGATGCCACACTGCGACTATATATCTGCTTTACACACACACACACACACACACACACACACGCATATATATATATATATATATATATATATATATATATATATATATATATATATATATATATATATATATATATATATATATATATATATATATTCCATTTTCTTCTTTCCATTTTTTTAAATTGTAGGTATATTAATATTTACAATTATACTGAATTTGTACACTTTGCCTCAGTACTACGTACTATTCATGAAAGTTCTCATAGGAAAAGAACAATGGAAGTTCGCAGAAATTGGATCTCTTCCCTTTGCTTTGTGTAAAAGCCAGTAAGATATTTAAACTAACGCCATATTGCGGGACACGTTTGCATTGTCCATTTCTCGGAATTAATAGTAATCAAGATTTGCATATATATTTCCACTCAAATGAGGTAAGAAAAAATTACACACCATAGTGTCGCTGTCGAATGTTTCACACACTATATTATGTCATTTTTACCAAATGTAATCTGCAATTAGCAGAAAACAAAAATTCAATTTCAGTTTCATAATAGCCTAACTGATATGAATAAAAGTTTTATTGACATGACCCGGACAATTAAATTCCGCCATTAAACATACAATATGTATTTATCAAAGCATATTGAGTGACACGCTCTCTCTCTCTCTCTCTCTCTCTCTCTCTCTCTCTCTCTCTATATATATATATATATATATATATATATATATATATATATATATATATATATATATATATATATATATATATATATATATATATATATATATGAGTGTGCGTGTGTCTGTGTGTATGTGGCGATCATCGTCCATATTTTCAGTCAAGAATTTCTCATTTCCTTAAATTTATTGGATCATTTCGAACAGAATAATATGCCATTCATACAGTTCCATGTACCATTTCGTAATTTGCTATTATATACTTGTTGATGCATAATTTCACACAACGTTAAGCTTCTAGCATATAATTAAATTGCACTGTATAAATCTCTCAGAAAAAAAAGATAAAAATTAAAATATTTCAAATTCCATTCGGACGAAGACTAAAACTTAATACCTACAAAAAATGATTTCATCTTTAGTTGACCTGTATAAACTACTCTGTCGCTGTTTCAAATAGAGAAGAGATTTCGCCGGTAAATCGTTGTGTCCAGAGTATATCCTTGTCTCTTGAGTAAATCATTGTGCCTTAAGTAAATCCTTGTGTCCTGAGTAAATCCTTGTGTCCTGAGTAAACCATTGTGTCCTGAGTTTATTACTTTATTGGCAACGTGTAAATGTACATGCACGTGTAGGCAATTTTGGATTCTTCATTAGAAAAAAGAAAATTCATAAAGCAGGAAGAAAGTTATGTCTTCTTGAGGATTGGTATGAAAGGGTCGGATAGATTACAAATAAACTACATAGAGGATGTTTTCTTTTCCCAGGTTAATACCAGATACATTTCATCGTGTGGCACCAAAACATGATATTTTAACGAGTGGCGATGTTTTTGATACCGAAGATGAAATATATACGGTATTAACGTAGGAAAAGAAAAATTGCTTTTCATTATAAACCAGACTTGCTCCAGAATCGAAGTTTAAAAGATTAAACTCACCTGGAACCATATTAGCAGTTAGTGTCTGTTTGAATGACGATATGACGATATCTGACCAAAGAGAGAGCAGATGATGTTCTATCCAAGAAATAGAGACGCGACAAATCATTTATTGTGCATATTTAACTATTTTCAATGGGAAATAGCTCCAACGGGGGACGTAGAAGTAATACGACCGATATTGCAGTTAATGGCCTGTAGGAGGCTGAATGCAAGAGAGGTCATTGTAGGAGCAGCACAAGGGAGCTAGGAGGATAAGTGTGCTACATCCTACTATCGGAGTTGAATATGGAGTGGTCTACAACCAAGTCATCAGGCTACGCAGGCATGGTGGACAATTGAGTTCACGTAAACTCCCACTCGATTGTATGATGAAATTTGTCTTCTCTTTGTAAACGGAACTGCTACTTGCATTTTCTTAAAATAAGCTTTTGGTTGGTAATTATTTTCTAGTAGAAGTGTATCCTTCAAGTGTCTTGTACGACTTTATTTTCTGTTTATCTAACTGACTAAATTGTTATATTTTATATACGAGGGATCGTGTTGTTCTATTCTATATCTCTGTTCAGAGCTCCATTTATTCCATCCATTAATTTCAATGTTTTACGATTCATTCGATCCGGGCCACAACATCGAGGTCTATCATCCTCTATATAACGAAAACCACCCCCACCCCCATACCATCACCTTTTAATTAGTCAGTGTTAATACGGTAGTATTCTCAAGTTTATGTACCTTGTTATTCAGACAGACTGATGTAATCGAACTTGATCAGATTTTATACGCCATCGCTGAACATACCAGTGCGGTGATGTCAATATCGTTGTTAATTATATCGTTATCAATTATATTTTTATTAAAATTGGGAATAGCTTTCAAGGTTATCATTTAGATTTCTAGGCCAAGTTGGTAAGCATATTAAGGATATTGTCTTTTCCTCTGTTAATAGCGGATATATTTCATGGTGTGGTACTAAAAACATGAAGCCAGGAGTTACAATATGTAGTTTTTGGTACCACAAGATGAAATATATCCGGTATTAACGCAGAAAAAGAAAATTTTCTTTGTATTATTTACAAAACTTGCTCCAGAATCGAAGTTTCGTAGATTAAACTCACTCTTCTGCACAACACGCCCCCTCCCACCCCCATTCGTAAATTCACCTCACTTTTATGGCCTAATCATACAAATATACTTAAGAAACAGGTAGGATTGGGTTAACATAATCTGCCACAGTAAATTACATTTTTGTCATTTTGTAAATTATTCGATCCTATCTGAAAACAATTCAAGTCCGATTCAGCAACGCACCACAACGGGGTTTTGTCGTTGTTGTCAAGGAGGTAAGGGGAAATAACTTCATCGAGACGCTAACTCATCTCTTCAAATTTCATTATCAAATATTAATTTCCATGTCTGAAATGTAAGGAAGTTTCTATTTATTGCTTTAGCTGACATGGTACTCTTTTTTGTTGCTGCATGTACAACTTTTGTAGGCACACACAATCAAGCATTGCATGGCATGATGGGAAATCTTATATTTTCACATGTGAAAATAAAAGGATATAGTTTTCACATGTGAAAACATAAGGATATATTTTGCACATATGAAAATATAGGAATGAAAAAAATGAAATTCATTTCACCATTAAGTCTCTATGTTTTACACTTACGTATATAATAAATCGGTCGATTTATAGTCTAACTAGAAATGTGCAACTTTGAACAACTTTTATAATGTGTGATTTCATGAAATACAGTGTGCAGCTTCACACAAAAGAATGTGTGTGTCATTCCGAACATTGTCATATTTTTCACATAATGTGTAAACCGTGAATTGCTCTTTCTTACGACTGATGTTATGGTCCATGGTCTGTCGTGCCTTGTTCGTCCACTCGATTGGCATTGATGTTGATTTCAACCCTCAAAACATCAGACTGCTGAATAATATTTTACGTTGCACTCGAAAATATCTTATCGGAATCTTAACGCCATGTTGCGTCACAAAGTGGACTATTCCTGCTTTTATCGCGGACATTACAGTATTATTCATCGCTGACAATACCGTATTATTTATTGCATAAAACCGTAATGATGCAATAATGCGAGATATATCTGTCACAAATGATTCATGGGTGTTTTATCCTTTTCATATAACATTATATATTCGCTTATAAGCCGAGTCCAACTGCAAACAACATAGACACTGATAAGGTGTCGAATGCATGTTCTGTTGATTACTTCAAACTGTTTTGACCCAGATCTTCCAGCGCATTATACGACGGCAAATTAGGTTCTGTGCAGTTTGCAATTGAACTTGAGTTATAAGCGAGTATATACAGTATATAGTATTCTTACGTTATGAAGGATAACTTTAATTGGCTGGAAATCTTTAGGAAGTAAGTATCAAATTATTAAAAAAAAACGATATTAATTTTGTATTTTTATCTAATTGTCCGTCTTAATCAAAGAAGAGGTCAGCATGGAGAAACGCTATATAAGAATCAATATAAATGAAGAAATTGAATAAGGAAAACCCCACTCCTCTGTGGTATATTAAATGGAGAAACATTCAGATAATCGAACACATGTGGTATTTATATTACGTAAACTGGCATTGCTAGCCATGCTGATAAGCAAACCAAGCAAATAGAAAGATACTGCAAGATGCATAACTCTTGAAGACTTAAGATTTTATAACGATATTAACTGAGAGGCTATTCATATCCTTGACAAAAAAGATGGGGTTTTCTTGACGATTCTGACTAGATTCCCTGACATATAAATAAAGATGTGATATTTCATTTTAGGCAAATCAACGTGATATACCACACAATATAATGTGCCATTTCAAGCAATTTTACACTCTTCTATCTTTGTTTGTCTAGCATGGTCTCTCGATTTTGCGAAATGTACTTTGTTATAAAGCTAATTTGCATCATGACCAAACTTCCAGATACCTATTCCAAAAATGTAAATTAACATCGTGCTTGTAAATGAATGACCTGAATACTATCATTGTAATTCATGACCAGATGTCGGCACCTCTTTCGCAATAAAACAAAAATAGCATTTCTCCTGATTTTTATTTACTTTATTTGCAAGACGATCGATTGAATATTTTAAAATAATGTAGTTAGAAATTGTGCAGTTCAGCACATTCTATGTAAAGGAATATTTGATGAAGCTGTATGTACACGGTTACACAACAGGATATGCGATTTCTTTCCAACACAATAAATCGCACTTTCTTGATCTCTCTAATGGCATTATCCGCCATCCATGACCTAGTCGTGCCTTGTTACTCCTGTTGATTGGCATAACGATCTGACTTGATATGTCGACCCTCGAAATAAACTGCTGAAAAACCATTAACCTTCCTCGAAAATAGATTACGTGAATCTGAACGCCACACTGCAGAACAAAATGTCAGCATCTCTCACGGAATAAAACTTCTGAATATTCTTCCAGATTTCTATCGCTATTATAGGCAAGCAAATGGTTTTAGTTTGTTGCGTCGCTTCAAACTTCAAGTTCTGCCAGTATGTTCCATCATTCATTACGTAAGTGAGCCTTGCTAAGGCTGATTATTGTTCATCTGGCTCCAACTTTATCTTGCGACTCTCAACATTCCGAAATATTTTAAGTGTTTAATATTTCTTGATTTACGTTTTATTTAAGTTTTAACATGCTTATCCTGTGTCTTTTGTATTACAGTACGTGATGTTTACATTGTTTTGGAATGGTTTATCTTTTTTGAAGTTTATGTTCAATTCTTGATTTGAAAGTTTTTAGATACTTACTTGGGTTTGGCCCCATAGACCCATTTTGTGCCGTCAAATATACATACATACATACATACATACATACATACATACATACATACATACATACATACATACGCACGCGTGCACATATACGTTCATACATACAGACAGACAGACACGAATAAATTCATACATACATACATACACACACATATATACACACATATATATACGTACATACATACAGACAGACACACACACACGCATACATACATATATACAGACAGACGCATACATACATGCATACAGACAGACACACACACACGCACGCGCACATACATACATACAGACACACACACATACATACATACATACACACATACATGCACACATACATATATACGTACATACATACATACATATAGACAGACACACACGCATACATACAGACAGACAGATATACAGACGCATACATACATACATACATACATACATATACACATGCATACATACATACATACATACATACATACATACCGTCACTTTAAAAAAATGTCCATATTACGTTGTAGGATTCCTATAGTTTCTTTTAGAATATATGCTGGGGTTACTCTCTCCACAAATCTTTCTAATACTGCTGCAGTGAAAAATGCTAGTGATAAAGGAAGATCAGTATTTTATTCCCTTGTTGGAACTGGCATTGGAAAGGATGGTATGAATCCAATTAATAGTGCTAAAATATGGTCAAAAATAGTACTACCTGCTATGACGTATGGATGCGAATAAAGGTCCAACTTGAGCTAGTCACAGGCATATAATAAAGAAGTATGTCAAAGAAAAGCTGCAAGAATAATTATAGGTCTTGATCAGCGCTCATCTACAGAGACAACAATTAGCAGTCTTGGACTGTGGTCAGTTGAGGGATGTGTAGATACAATCAAATTAGGTTTCTTCAATAAAATCTGCTAGCATGGAAAAATATATTCAACAGAAGAATTCTTGACTTCCTGATACTCGAGAGTGAGAGCGTTGGCTTTGTTAAAGATATATATCGTGTTCTTTTGAAATACCAGTTTGGCGGTTTCTTCCACCTATACGTGAACACCCTATATTCTGTCCCAAAACCAGTCTGGAGGAGGAATATTGAAACGGCAGTTCACTGCTGCGAAGAATCATTGTGGAGATCTAAACTTGAAATGAGACCTGAACTTTTACATTTTGCGAATGTCCATACTAATCTTCAACCACTTGCTGTCTGGAAGCTTGGTAAATGTTTTCCTAATAAAACTTGGACTTTCGCTAACATTGCCAATTTAACAAGGTGTTCAATTTCAACAGAGAATGAATATAACTGTAAATTCTGCAAACGACTGACTTCAGACAGAACCAAGCATATGTTACTATACTGCCAAGCCCTAAATGATGAACGTAACACTATGTTTGAAAGAATAATAGATTCAAAAGACATACTAGACTCACACTGGCTTTTTTGTCAGAACAATGACTCATTACCTCATATCCTTTTGGGCAAGAGAGTGGACATCTTTCATTCTATGGATGATCAATCATGGCAGGCATTCGTGTGTGTGGTAGCTGAATGAATAGACACAATGTACAGAAGAACAAATGAACATGAAAACGATATCTGATATTATGTTTGTTCAGTATATTAGGGAAATGGACCCATTCCATTTCTATCATATAAACTATTAACAAGTGTTCCAAGTGAGAGGCAATGTGATAATCCATCTAAATCGCTCCACTCGAATGTAAATAATTCAAATTTCTTTTTCTTTCCTCTCTTAATGTCTGTTCCATATATATTTCGTCTGCAATGAGTTCTCTCACTCATGTGTTTAGATAAAATGTTTTCTTTACTTTTGTATATATATATATATATATATATATATATATAT
>JAECUM010069333.1:0-16901 GCA_016617855.1 Megalonaias nervosa
GAGAGAGTGTGTTTTGTGTGTGTGTGTTGTTTGTGAGAGAGAGAGTGTGTGTATTTGTGTGTGTGTGTGTGTGTGTGTGTGAGAGAGAGAGAGAGAGAGAGAGAGAGAGAGAGAGAGAGTGTGTGTGTGTGTGTGTGTGTGTGTGTGTGTGTGTGTGTGTGTGTGTTCGAAGAACTCGAACAATATAAAGGAATTATGTTCGGAATATGATAATGATAGTCCGTTTGTATTGAAGTCGTGGGGCCACATCCTGTCCCTTGAAGGCAAAGTCTTTATGAGTCACTGTTGTTGGACCAAAACTAATCTAATTTTGGTTTTGGTGACAAAAACACATTTTCAAGGTCACTAGTTGATATTTGGTGTAAAGGATTGTATGCTGACATGTTTGTAGGTTACCTCAAAAACTATTTGTAATAAGAAATTATGCCATCTTTTGATAATAGAATCAAGGAAAGATGTGCTAGTTAAAATGAAAATGTCCTTAACCTAGATTATATGGAGGTTTAGAATAAAATAGTAAATTATGCAAGAATGCTAGAGCAAAATAAAACTACTTCGAAAGTTTTCATGTGACTGAGAATTAGGCCACGGTTACCAGAACCTAATAAGTTCTTGGGATACTTAAAAAGCATCTAGATATTCATTTAGGCCACCATCTGCAAATCAAATTATTTAGTTCAGTTTGATCAAACCATATTTTAGAGATCGCTGTGTGACCTTGAAAATGGAGTCATAATCACCAGAACTACCCAACAATTTGTCAATGTTATCTGTTAGGACAGGTTTGGTTCAATCGTTGTTGACACATCATGCTCACAAGACCAGTGCGAACATTTCCCCGGAAAACAATGCTACTCTGTGACCTGTCAAAATCAGGTCAAGGTCATCTCACACTAACGGGATCATGGAACTCTTTAAATGTATCTGCAATTCAAATTTGGTCCACTTTTTTCAAACCATATTGAAGATATCTTGCTTACAATCTGATTCTTTCACTAAAATTTTTACTATACACAAACCATTTCCTTTTGACCTTGTGGAGCTTCGGGAGAGCAGCCAAAACCTAATTAGGTCATTGGGCCTATGCAAGGTGTATAAGTATCAGATTTGATCTGGTTTAAGATGTCTTAGAATGGAAGTGTGTGGGACAGACGGAGGAACTGTGCAAGAATATGTAATTCCAATTTCCTGGCAAGGAAACTAATACAAGCTGATTTCTGCAATTAGTCGCTGACTTATTTTTTTATGTCGGATACTAATGTCACGTTCTCGCTAACACTGTAAAGTTTATTTTTATGTTCTAAGAATCATTTTTGCATGATAACAAAGGTTGTACTGGAGGGATGTGAACTCGACACCTAGCTTCAGTAATTGTACAGCTCTATTTCAATGCCGGATACAAAACCTTACGACGGAGATGATTGAGGGGCTCCGTTCGGTTAGCTTTGCCATCAGACCAAAATATCAACAATATCAACAAGGTACGTAAAGTGTCACTCCATTAAATCGCCCCTATGCCTGTCTTCTTAACTTCCATACCAATACCCATTAACAGTTTTTGAGGTGTCCGCTATACTCGATAGAATGGATAAGAGTAAGGCGTATTTAATTCCAAATCATCAATAGACACAACCGATCGCCATCTTTTGCAAAATACACGTCGTAACCTTTGAACAAATGTCTGATTACTTTTTTATTTTAAATTCCGTGTGTGTGTGTGTGTGTGTGTGTGTGTGTGTGTGTGTGTGTGTGTATGTATGCATATATGTGCAGTAATTGTTTCGTCGCTTGACTTTATACAATTAGGGATCATGTTGCAAGATTAACAAGCGCGTGAATCTCTTTATTGTTACTTCGTTTTTAAACCTCGAGACCTAGTGCATTTTCTTTTAACTAATATAATTTGGCGTTGTTTTAAGGTAAATTGAAGTTTTGGTACCTTAAATACTGTAAATAAATAAATTTGAATTTTGCAGAGGGTGTTTGTAAGAACATGGGCTGCTCTCATGTCTGTATGCCTACGAACGAAACCTATGCTCGATGTTCGTGTCCCTCTTTCGGAGGACTGGTTTTAGTGTCAGAGAGAAATTGCTCAACAGGTATCACTTATTTACTTCTCTTTCACAAAAAGAAACGTTTGATTCACAAAAACAAATTCGTTGTTAATCCAAATCTAAATCATTTGAGTATCCTATGTCGCTTTCTTTGAAGGAACAATCTCAAAACAGTGGGACATACATGGACAAATATAAAATTTAACACCCAGTAGTGAGTGATGGATTGTAAAATTTAATATGTCGATGTTAGGTGTCTGTCAGGGACCAAACATTATTCACAAAGAGGGACATGGGCACATTATAGATCTTCTTCGCCACACATCATTGATAAATTGTAAAGTGTAGTTGTTGATCTTCGCTTTTCTTTATTGAAAGCCTTTATTTTTCGTGACTTAGTGGTTAGCGTTCCAGACTCACGATCGAAGGGGTGCGTGTTCGAATCCTACCATCTGACCAGCCTGGGTTAGATGTGTCCTTGGGCAAGGCACTTTACTCCAATTACCTCAGCACTGAATAACCTCCTTGTGTGTCTCTGACGTAAACCTCCAAACCAGAATTTACTTTTCTCATTGATCACTGCACATGTGGCTGATGCAGGCTTAATGTTGAAACAAAGCAGTAGTCTGATGAAAAACTTCATACTGAATGAAAACCTCCTCGGGTTAATGCTATGTCCCGCTTTGATACTGAAATCTGCATATAATATTATTAAAGAGAAAAGATTAGTAACTTCAAAATAGTTCAAAGCCTGACCCTCGATCTCTAGCTGGTATTCTGGTCCATGGAGGTGCTCAGGCCTAATTGATCGCTTATTTTACTCTAATATATGGCTCATTTTACTTATGATATACGTATCTAGTCATTAAGCTGTCGTTTAGTCTTCTGCATTGGACCAAAATGAAATTATCAGCAGCAAAATGTGTGAATTGTTACAAGGTTTGCCTACTGAGACAGAGTTATGCTCGAAAATAGCTTGTCGGTACTTACAAAGATATGTCACTCTACGAAAGACTCCTTCATCAATTTGAGAACATAGTTAGATGCAAACGTACTCACCATTCACTCGAATAAACTCTTGAAAGCCTATTCCATAAAAATCCACACTTAAGTTTCCTTGAAAACATTCACTCAATATTGGCGAGCTACTTGGTGTCACCGGCGAATGCCGATTGGCTCAAACGTCACTACTTACTTTTTGTAACAATAAAATATGAAAAAGTTAGCTTGTTTATTGTTTACCTTATTTTTTAATTAAAATATTAAGCATTGCAATAATTTATATTTTAAGTAGTAAAATGTTTCAGTGCAAAAGGATTTCAAGATTTGGTTCCAATGAATGGCAAGTACAGAGGTATTTTTGCATATATGAATATTCTCCAGCTGATAAAAGAATGTTCTATAGAGCCGCATATATCTAAAAGTACCGGCAAGCTGTAAGCGATTGCAAGTCTGCCTGACAAGGAACAATTTTGTGTAATTAAGTTTTGGTGCTCATAACTTCAGTTTGGTACAAGGTACAACTGAACGATGACTTGACTTATACAAAAACATCTCAGGAGTAAATTTGGTCATAGATTATGGCAGAATGTCTTCAGGGACGGGAATAGAAGCAATATATTGAGGCTCAGGCGTGGAACAGGGTATTTCGAAATTACTTACCTTGTCTCTTTTATAGTATTATATATAGGGTCCAATGTGAATGCGGGTAATAGTATTGTCACTGGTCAGCCTGCTGCTTTTTTTTTCAGCATCAAGCTTGCGTCATTCACCTGTGAATGAATCTAACTTTGATGAATGTACACAGAAAATTTTCTTCAAGAAAGATTTAAAAACTTAGTATTAATATATTGGTTACTATCTGGGAGTCTAAGCTGTTTGTATTTCCGTCTCTGTTTGAGAGGTATTAGTGACTATTTGTTTGATTATAGGGGTTTGCTCTTGGGGAAACTTCTTCTCAGACTGAGCGATTAGCCATCATTAAGTTTCATCTATATAGATATTACTATCGTAGTGCTCCGTTCTTGATTACTGGATAACGTTTTCAGCGTCAAAAACGCCAGATCATGACCAGATTCGAAGATTTGGCAATCTAGATTGAATGACTATGATGATCATACGGTTTGTTATATACCTATCAGTTTGAAGATAAATTAATAACATCCCTACATGTAACTGAAAAATAAAAGAAATTGCTTCACATTTCAACCTTTTTTATATTTTTATGTGTATAAATATCAGTTTTATGAAGGAAGCGCGTGAAACAACAGTCACTCATTTTCACTATCGCTGTCAATATCACGAATTTTCGTCACGGGGGGGGGGGGCGGGGCAGCAGACACATATATATGATGTACAGTTATTGTGCAGCTGTCGAATTTTGCTTCACAGAAGATTTCCTGCATGACTTTTCTCTCCGAGGCTAGATTGATAGCGGCTAAAAACTTTTGTTTTGGGCTGTACATTGTGAGATGATCAGATGGGTCTTGACATGGGAATGACAGTAGTAATATGAAAGGCCGATTCTAGCCCAAAGTCCTCTTTTCGCTCTCTCCCACTCTCAGAACAAATATAAATTACTCTCTCAGAGACCCTAAAATTCCATCCCAAACAATTTTACAAAAAACCAAAAGGCCGATTCTAGCCCAAATATATTTTGAGATTAAATAAGTTCCCATCAGAATGAAAGGCCGATTCTAGCCCAAATATATTTTGAGATTAAATAAGTCCATCAGAATGAAAGGCCGATTCTAAACTACCTAGGTAACGTAATCGATAATTGTGCTGTAACAGATGTTGTCTAATCAATACCAACCGAGTCAGGTTATAGGTAAAATGTGTCATGTGATTCTCGAGAACATTCCAATAAAACCGTTCAATTCATTGTGGGATGGACTTTCAAGAAATCAGGTAAGTAATGTGTTTATATTTCATCACCAATGATTAATGTTTCAACTATTGCCATTAGAAATATTTCATTATCGTGATGATAGAGACTAAACTTTATTTTACCGCTCACACGCCGACGAGATTCTAACAAATCTTTTATTTGCGGTTTGTTAAGAGGATATTTTTTGTCGATAAAATATATTTTTGACCGATCGAGATCAATTGTAAGTTTAGTATATTTTTGTTGGCTAATCGGACTGTGAAAGTTTCTAAATTCCTCTAGCAACTTTTGATACAATTGTTCGAGATAATTGAAATACTCGCTGTCATCAGATCTGATGAGTGAAAGTTTTAGCTTGCCATGTGTTCCACTAAAGCATATGCCTGATGTTTCGTTATTAATTTCAACTGTCAATTGTTTGCCATCAATCATTAGATATTTGATTTTGTTACTGTAGCTATTTGTCACTGTTAAATTTTCAAACATTATTTCTTAAGTTTAGATAAAATTTTAGTTTGCAAAGATAATGTCAAGTATAGATCTATCATCGTGACAATAGCCAAGTGCAAGTGTATCAACCCCGTTTTCGCAATAACGTTTGTCATCAAAATTACATAATCCACGTTTGATAATGACATCTGTTTCGAGCTTATGATGTTTCGATCGAATTACCATAGCTCTCATAAAACTAACACCGCCACGAGCGCCATCAGCGCCGAGTGCATACTTGTAATCATCAAATTTCATAAACTTTTTAACAAAATCACGAGGCAGACCTTTTGCTTTTTTCGTTATTTTATTATTGTCTAACAATACGGCATACATTTTGCTTCGTAATCCGATAAAGTATTTGATAGCGCTCGAGTTCATTTCATCTTTGAACTTACCAATAACTTTTTTATTTATGTCGTCATGAAATTTACTGTCACGTGGGTAATCGGAAAGATCAAACAGATATCTATTATCATACATATCCTGATAGACGTCCTCGCATTCAATTTCATATACGAGTGAATCAGTATCAGTAAACAATAATCTACTGGCTGGCCATTGATTTTTAACAAAATTATAATGAAAATCGTACATCAACCACTTTGATAAATCTAACACTGAAGCTCCAACGTATATCGGCTTGTTTAGTTTTAGATTTGTTTTTCTTCTTTGTATCGCAACAAGATTCTCATTAAAAATTTTCATGCTCACAAAATCATCGTCTGACACAAGTTTGTTTCTGCGATGGATATCATTAACTAGTTCGATATTTACGCGTTTCCTAATATTCTCCATCGTCTTACCAAAAACGGAATTGTTCATCAGTTTGAAAAAGTTTTTCTCAAAATCAGATTTTGCCACAGCTCTTCTCGAAGTGTTCGAGTTAATGTAACCTCTCATCCAAGGTGATTGATTAAATTTTAGTACGCGATGAACTTTTCTCAACACGAGACCAGCATCGACTGCTTGCTTTAAAACTTTGTAATGCAAAACATAATTACGTTTATGAAACAAATTTGGTACTAATTTCTTTACCGTAGAATGTTGTCTTGGTGATGCTAACGATTGTTGTTCTTTTGATAACAAACTATAATCTATGACCATCGATTCCGCGCAGAAAGGGTAATCGTTATGCAATTTGTGTAGTGAAGTTGGATAATCGAGATCAACTTCAACAAAATACGAAACATCGTCGGGTATCTTTTTTTCTGTCTCTGATAGAAATCGATCAGCCGTGATCCAATGAAATCCACCAAATGGCATTGGTTCTGCCATCGAATACCCGTACAAGTTATTACAATCTAGATAAACTATATACTTCGAAGGAAGCTCAGGATTATACTCTTTCAAGTATTTGTTGTTTGCTTCAGAATATTTTTTCGTTATCACGCTAATACCGCCTCTGATACCTTTTTCAATAAAATTGAACATATCAACGTCTGTCAGTAATTCTAACCTTACCTTACTAAACTTTAACAAAGCATCCCATGATAGTCCCGGAGCAGAATAATACCAGCAAGGATCTAGTCCGTAATTATTATAACTCACTTCACGAAAACTTTCAAAAACATCTGATAATAATAACACGTCAGTTTTCAAATATAAATCGTGATAATCACCAAACGTCTCACAATCAAATTCTTTCCAAATATCTTGTGCATACTTGTACTCATCATCGGTGATATTTTCATTTTTAAGTTGCGAGTAAAATTTGTCTTTGTCAGGTAAAGATGTTTCATCAAATTTACTCCAATCGTCGAGATATTCGTATGGGAAAACTCCTTTTTTAGCTAGTAGATTAAATTTATCTCCAAAACAGTCTCTTAGGTTATTAAATTTACTACAACCTTTTACTAGCTCATCTAACGATGCTGCCATAAACTGCAGGCTGTCAATAAAACGTAATTTACCTAGCGTAACTGACATATACTTTTCAAAATTATTTGGAATACATTTGATGTTATTATCGAGTTTTAGATGAGCTTTTATCTCAGGATCACCAAAAGCTTCTACGATGATGTGACTATCATATCCTCGAAAATTGTGAAGAATAACTGGAATAAAATCTGGAGCGTGAAATTTTAAATTACACTGGTCATGAGCCGCTCCACGGTACTGTCCGGTCAAATGACAATGGTCACGTACTTTTTTGTTATCGTCAAAAGATTTTTCACAAATATGACAAATTTCCGCTTTCTCATGATCAAATTCTTGTTGAGGTGTCAATTTTATCATCGGAGTTACTCTTTTCAAACGATTAAATATATGATCAACTTCGTTAATCAAATGCTTTAGAAGCCAGACAGCTGGATTTTTACCACGATAGAGTTGGATTGGTTTAGATAATCTCGAATCAGCGCAACAAACTATCTTGTACGCTACTCCGCACGGAACATGATTTTGAGTTTTCCTTGTACTCGATTGGTTAGGATCATTTTCTACGCCAAGTACAGGTTGAAGTAAACACTCAAAATCAGCGTATATGACGAAAGGAATTTTTAGTTTATGATTATGATGGACAAACTGTAACACGCTATTTTCTTTGGACGGCATTGTTACTCGTTGTACGTCACTACAGTACTGCAAATGCTTTTGTAATTTTTCATGGTCATTACAACCGTGTAAGCAGCGATAACAAAAGAACGTTTTCTTTTTTCGTTTATTATACTGTCCACCAACTAGTCCGTTAAAATTTTTAATCCAAACGTAATGACTTTTATAAAACAGTAAATTGATAGTCGATTGTGAAGCTTTTTCTGAAATATATCTCGGATAGACGTTTTCTTTTTCATCTAATCCGAAAACGTTAATCGAAACATTATTTTGCTTTTCAAATTTTGGTATTTGATTTTCTGCCACTGGAAAGTCAATACCGGCACAATTTAATCTTGACACGTGACTAATATACTTCTCAACACGATCAGCATGTTTTTCTGCTGGAAATAGCGCAGAAAGAACAGCCCATTGGAAACATTTTCTATCGACATTTTTTACGTTTATACAGCATTTTTTATTTTTTATTTTTGGTGGCAGGTCGATATACGAACTACCGCGTAATGCGTCATATTTCATCGTGTGAAACAAAATTTCCTTGATCATTTCAAACTTCCAACTCGAACCTAATTCGGTAAATTCTTCTATTTTTTTCCAAATTTCTTGGTGTATTTCATCAGCTAGTGACAAAATATCACTACCAAGTAAAACACGTCTAGATTTGGCGTTGATGTAAGGGTCTGTAGTTTCCGTGTTAGTCGATTCTTCCGTCACAAGTAGTTTTGAAAATATAACGTGATATTGCACTAATATTCTTAGACCCTTATGTTTTTCAAGCTCACGTTTTACAGTCGTCTGTAGCAGATGAAAGAGATTTGTTGCAGTAAAATTTACCAAAACATTTTGATTATCAAACTGATAACTATTATCAAAACCTGCAAAAGCAGTAGCTATTTTAACAGGTTCTCCAATAAGTCTCTTCTTGGCTATATCACGCAATTTCAACATCGCTATACTATAGTCTAAAATCTAATTGATAATTTACCGGCGCTAGAAAACAATTAGAGATAAAAAAAAGTGTATAGTATAATGACACAAAATCTGACGAGCGCACGTGAGCAAGAGGTGTATTACATTCACCTAAAGTACAACCTATACGCTGGAAATGCACTTGGTTCGGTTATTAACATCAAAACTAGAATACCTGTTGGCAGATTAACGTCAGCGGGTTATACGATTAGTGTAAAGGGAGATAATACTGAGAGGATTACGATGTTTAGAAAAGATTTTATTTACACGTTGTTCTGCGATGATATTCCAGAGGGACAGCGTGTATATCATTATAACGGGTCAGTCACTGATGATAATATTGAAAATTTGTCCTTACAAGACGAGTTTCAGCCGCACCAGGTCTTTGATTTATACGAGGCTAACGATCGCGGTATTATAAGAAACAGGAAAACTAAAAAAGTTCTTGGTACCATGAACAATATGAGATATCTCATAATAAAAGTTAGAGGAACATTGACAGATTTTGTTAACTATTTATCGCATCGTTTTGTTTACGAGGTATTCAACGGATCTATACCCGAAGGTTTGGTTATTAATCACATTAACAATATACAAACTGATAATCGATTGGAAAATCTAGAACTAGTTACCCAGCAGGAAAATGTGAGAAAAGGACGAGGTGGTAGTATTAATTTTAGATGTCCAGCAAAACCTGTTATTTCGTTAAACCTCGAAACAGAAGATGAGATCAAATTTAAATCGATTACAGCCGCGGCAAATTATTATAAGATAAATCCTAGGTCAATAAAATTTGTTGCCGACGGAACAACAAGATCAACTTTTTCAAGAGAATATAATGCTAGTATTATTTTTAGATATGATGATTAATAATATTTTGTAATTCGGTTTTAGTCAAGCAGTGATGAGCAAATGCTATGATATCATCGCAATCAAATTTTAGCGTCGTTACTGCATTTTCACTGATTTTTTTTTTTCTGCTTTTGTTAGTAATATTTTGTGAGAATCACCTTGCATTACAATAACATCAACAGAATATGTACTATAACCCGACAAGCATTTTCTTACCGCTTCGGTTAGTTCGTCGTAGTTTAACACCTTAACTTTTTGATGATATTTCACCTCGTCAGTCATCTTATAATAACAAAATTAGACAAAAGTATATTATAATATGAACTTGATGAAACGACTCGCTCAACTATACAAAGAATATACCACAATCTCTAACTATATGATAGACAAATCTATTAGTTATAGCGAAGATGATATTTTGTATAACAACGAATCTGATGATGGTGAAATAGTCACTGTTGCTGACAGATCCAATTACAGCAGACCAACCACTGGAAAATATAATGTCAAGTATCACATTGCAAAAAAAATTTTAAAATTTAATTTTACCGTTGACGAACAGCAAATATTTTGGCAGCTAATCAGACCTTTCTTAAATATCAATATTTCAGGACGACAGAAAAATATCAAATTCGATTTCATATTTGTCAAAATTTTTAATCTAATGACGATCTCTGACGATCGCAGACAATATCTAATATCGCTATGTAAACCAGTACGATGTAAATATGTCAAACAAAAGTATGAGGAAATTTATAATAACATCATATCGCAATTTGTTTGGTTGGAATCCAACTGTTAAATTTATCGCTATACCCACGCCATTTGACTAAACTTTTATCTCCTTTCTTTCTGATCACTTTTTCGATCACGAAAACATCCTGATCAGTTTTCTGTAGTTCTTGTTCGTAAAAACTACCTATGATAGGTTCCCCTGCCAGATCTTTTAAAGCGTACGTTACAGGTATTGTCAACAGTACTTTATCAACCACAAATACCTCTTCGCTCCAGTTTGGAGTAAATCCTTTTGAAAATACCTTTTTTATCAAAGAAATTCTAACTTTATCACCGACCTTAAATTTATGTCTGCGGTACATGTTTTCATTTGCCAATACCGGATTCTTAACAGCTTTTTTCGGTGTCATTTTGATGGTTCGGTGTTTGGTATTATTATATTCACCTACGATTCGAGATAGGTCACCAATGTACCTGTTGGTGTTTTTAGCTGTCAAATGCTTGTGTATTTTTTCGTTTAGCGTGCGATTAAATCTCTCGACAACAACGCTTTTACCTTCGTTTCCTGTAACGTATTTTTTTATGTTATTTTGTTCTAGAAACTGTTCAAACATTTTGTTAAAAAACTCTGGTCCATGATCAGTCCAGATTTTATTTGGCTTTCTTTCTGTACTCGTTATTATTCGTCTTAGTGCATCAGTCATGGAAGTCCCTGTCTTATCCGAAACAGGTACACTGAAAGCGTATTTACTAAAAACGTCTATAACATTAAACAAATACCTTTTGTCATCGTTAAACTGAGCCAGATTAGACACATCCACCAAATCTATTGCCCAAATATCATCTACACCATTTGCGACAACTTTACGTCTCGGAAACTTTTTTTTTTAGTCCTGTGTAATTCGACTGCAAGATCATCGTATACTTTTTTTCCAAGCCCTAACTTATACTTTGCTCCAATCATTCCCTGAACAAATCTTCTATCAAAACGTTCTCGTAGATTTGTTGGCTCCATATCACGTAATTCGTCTAACATCACTTTATCACAATCTGATTTTGAATTTTCATGATCACGATAACAAATATCATGTCGCATTGCTATTGCATCCACTTGATTATACGGCTCTTGTCCTGGTAAAGGATTATCGTTTTCATCTAGTTGTTGATCTAGCGGATTGTAAGGACCTGTATACCGATGACCTGGCAAAGTCCAACCGCCTTTTGGTTTTGGTAATTTTCCAATTAGTTTATGTAAATCTATACCTGTACCTAATATTTCTCTGTTGTTACAACATTGACAGTATGCGACAAGTTTATTTTGCTCAAGACACAAATCTCTGTCAGAATCACAATTGCATATCATTCTTATATTTTTAATCGTCTACTAAAATAACCTCCCGACAACCAGCGCCTAGCGACTTTGTCTCTGGAGACGTTTTCTTTAAAAACATATTTTTTCTTTTTCCACAGATTGCGCAAAAACTTTTTAACATCATCCTGTTGTTTCTTGTTTTTTCTGTTGTTTCATTAACATTTTCTGTTTTAGTTCTACACTTGAGACAGTATGTTGACATTATATCAAAGAGTTTAGATAAAATTGATTGCAATCTCATCATTAGCGTGAGAAGGTTGCTTATCAAACTGTAAAATAAATTTTAAAAAATCAGCGCTTTCACTTCGGGACATCTGTCGGATAAACATAATACAATAATATCCGCAAGCAGACGTTCCAACAGGTTGGAGTTGATTTGACGAATAATATATTTTCTTATACTTTTTTTTCATATACTTTTTTATTACATCGCTTGGAGGAAGTCCAAACGAGTCAAAATAATACTTATTATAAACTGCTACCCAATGCGTACCGGATCCGTCATTAAAATCTTGTATATTTATAACACATGAACTTGCAGCTGATGGTGGTTTTATTGATGCGAGTTCATCTTTAGAATACACTCCATGAAATCCAGGAACTGATTTTAACTTATCTATTATCTCAAAATTGCTTAGCGGGGTGGTCGTGTTCCCGGTAATGTTAGGCCACGTCCGATTCCTAAAAGATTTGGCAGCAGACTTCCCGCTAGTCCCGCTAAAAGTGGAGCAAACGGAATAATTCCTCCTTGTTTTGGTGTTGTTTTCTTTTTTTTTGTTGGCGATTTTGTTGTTTTCTTTTTTGTTGTTTTCTTTTTTTCTGCCGATTTTGTTGTTGGTGATTTCTTTTTCCGTTGTGGCATTATAATATATCAATTACATAAAATTTATAATTTTTTTATTCCACTTCCACGAATGATACCATTACCTTCGACTGCTTTCTTCGTTGCGCCAGATATTGCTCCTGACATTGCTGATAGTCCTAATGTTCCCAACACCGGCAAAACTTTAGGTAATATTGTACTAGTTAATACTGATAATGCCGGACCAAGAAAACCACCTTCTTTTGCCATCGCTGTCATTTGTGCAGCACTCAAATTTAAAACAAAACCTTTTTTACGATCATACTTCTTTACCTGATTTTTTGTTAGCATTAGCTTCGTCAAAATACCATCAGAAATATTAGGATTGATTTTTAATGATACCTGTTCTCGCTTTGCAATAGCAGCTACTAACTTTTTAACCTGACCATCAGTCAAATACACTTCTTTTGCAACGTATTTTACCATTTTTATACAACAACTGTAGATTAAACTTGACGGTCATTTTACCTCCAATAGAATCTATTGTGAAAAATCTATCACTGATCACTAATGCATATACGTATAACGGCGCTATTGGAACCGCTCCAAGCGTCCAAGTAATTTCAATATCCGCTGTGCTGTCTACAACTCGCTCGTTATGTTTACTAACATCAAAATGAAAGATAGGATACAGTGTACGAAATTCCTCTGCTGATATTTGAGTTCCATCTTCAACATCTTGATATTTTTGAATTGCGTCAAGCAGATACATGTACGGTCGAGTAATATTTTTATTAGCGTCATCTGCAAAATTGCACTCTATAGCTCGTTCTGGATATTGCCTTGAATTTAATCTAGCGTGTATTCTTCTGACATCAGCGTGGTCAAATATTGCATTATTCTGTTGTTGGTTACCTCGTCGGGCGTGCTGTTGAAATACGACAAATATATTTCTCGGCAGTTGTTCGCTTGATGTTGTTGTAACCCGCCACGTATAGTCGGTAGTATTTGGAACCGCTGTCTGATATATCTTATGCTGCTTAAAGTAAATTCTGTTTGTATGCTTATCAAGTATGCTATTTATTTCTGACATTTTAGTGATCGACGGTGTTACACGTGGTATCCACAAAGAAAGTTTGTTTATGATAAACTGTACATCAGCCCCTCCAGATCTAAACACGCAATCATTTTGATCTGCTCGATCTAAAATAAGAGTATGTTTTACTCCGCGAAATACTTTATCATGATCACGACAAAAGCCGAAAATCATACTTAGTGGAAGCATCATTGTAATCTGACGCGATCCTGCTGCAAGTTCTCTTCGCCTATAAAAACCTTCGTTATAACGTGGATTTTTTACGCTAATTGATTTATTAATCAAATTTAACATTGCAGTACCGTCTGCACCTACAGCTGGTGGGGTTATGTTAAGATTATTACAAGCAGCAATAAGTGATACTCTTGTAGCGTCTGCATTGGCCGCTGCAGCTGGTGGGGCTATACCAAAATTAGCAGCATTAGCGATAAGAAAATCTCTTACAATTATAACATCTGCAGCTGCATCAGCCCCGTGTACTAAAACACCTTTGGAGAAAAGTTCATTTGATATGGCTAAACCACCACTTCCAGTATCTTTAAACCACATCATGTTCGTTGCTGTTGATCTCGAGTAATCATCTGAAAATGAAATAAGATTTAAAATTGTACTTGCAACTTGTAGATGACCTGAAATATCTTCAACAGTTTGATTAGCTAGTTGATATCTAGCACTTTTGAATAAGCACCAGCCGTTATTGATAAGAGCTACTTCTGCTCCAACTGCAATGGCAGCAGGTGGATTGTCTACTGTCATAATCTGACCACGAACTTCTAACATAGCCTTATGTGGCAGTAGAAATACGTCTTCGTCTCTGGTATTAAAAGTTCTGATACCAGCTTTGTTTGGTTCGTTAGAATTTTCATCGAGATACTCAACATACTCAAATTCTGTCACATCGTTGTCGATGTCATAAGTTTCTGTTAAATTGAGATAAGTTTTAGCAGACATTATTCTATAAGATTATATAAAATTTTATTGCAGCATTGTTACTTTAGATATTAACTTTTGTATGATCTGCTCGCCCTTTGGTGATAATAGTTTTTTTGTTGTTGTTATCATAGCTCGCTGAGTTTCTTTGGTTGGAGCGATTTCTGAGATAGCTTGGTTTATTTCAGATGCAGTCGGTGGATCTTTTTTTAGTTTATCAGTTATTTTTTGTCCAACCGCAGTTCCAGCGGCAGATGCAGCTCCAGTTGCAAAAGCTTTACCCGCGTCAAGTGCAATTGGCGCAACTTTACGAGCTAGTCCTGGAACATTTTCAACAATTTTAGTAAATATATTTCCAAAAAATCCTCCTACTATTTTTCTTCTATAAACTTTTTTTCTTTGGTTCATTATATTCGATGTTGTATATAATTTTTACTTTTGTTCGCGTATTTGTAAATAATAAGTTACAACTTCATTGTTAAGATACAATTGTTTTCCTGACTGGTCTGTCAATTGCATTGTTATACTTGATATTTGATTTTCAAGATTCAAAGGATAATAGATAATATGCCGTGGTTCTATTTGCATGAGAGAACCTGGCGGAACTTCTGGTGAAAAACTGTAAATCGTTTGACCCTTGCTACCTTTTGATGTGTAAGAGCCAGAAGCAATAGAACAATTTACTAATATGGTATTTACTTCTGTTATGTTTACTGGCAGTTCACTGTCATAGGTAATAACCTTATCATAAGCTTCGTAACTTTTTTCAGTAAATCCTAACAGTTGTGCAATATTTCTTTCTCTTGGTTCAAAATCGATTTTCATATTCTTCAAAGTTATCCTAGCTCGCAATGTGTTATAATTCGCCGCCAACTCAAAATTATCAGCCACCCCGCCATCTTTCGCTATGATCTCTTTGATTATCTTGTTTAGATCGGTAATATTATAAGCTCCTTGTGGAATTTTTACTTTTTTTGTTGGAAATATTACATTTTTTTTAAAAGTAGTAAACCAAAAGCTATCATTAACATCAGTTTTCACATTAGGCATAGCATTCCAGCAAGTACAAGAAATTAACCCAATCTCATATTGTTTTGCAGGATCTAGTTGTATAGGCGGAACATAATTTACAGAAAATTTTGCGCTATCTTGCGCAGACTCACCAGAGTTTAGTAATAATGTTGTTTGCATTATACATATTATTTTACAAAAATCAAATCGCGGTGTAAAGTTTCATATTCGTCAGATGTTAATAACTCGCTTGATCTTAGATGATCAAGTATGTCAATGATCTCATTATCAATTTCAACACTATCATTCCCAGCTTCTTTAGAAGATATTAGTAACATTAACCTACCTATCATTTCAGTAGTTGAAGTAAATATTTTCACACCAATTCCTCTTGCTTCTCTAATTTTCCCTACACGGATTTTATCGAGCATACTAAATTTTCTTTTAAAATTCCACCCTTTACCAAAAGGTTTTGCTCTACTATTTTTTGCTGTTTCTTTAAACATGTAAGCAATGACACCGTATCTCATCATATCATAAAGTCGTTGCATATCCACCAATTCCTCAGCTGTGCTTATTTCCTCTTTAGCAGCAACTCCTTCTCTTATTATATTATCTAATCTACTGGTTAATGCTAGATATTCTTCATCAGTCCACTTGCTTATATTATCAATATTTCTTATATTTTCTTTCTCTAAAAATTCATCATATTCATCACCAGCTATCGTATTATTTGAATTTTTTATAAAAAAACGTCTTTGTTCATCAACATCCATAAACTTTACAGCAGCCTTACCAACTCTTTGTTGCTCCTCTTTGATATCTTTTATTTCTCCTGATAGATCTGTGATAATATTGGTTATTCTTTGCGTTGTTAACTCCGCTAATCTTCGCTCAAGTTCTAGCGGATTGTTTATCAACCGATCTGTTTCAGCCTGTCTAGCAACAGGATCAGCTATATTTGCTGTAAGTGACTCAGCTAGTTTTCTTTTGTCTTCATCAGATCTAGAAACGATTTTTGCAGCAGCTGCTTCTTGTTGTTCTTTAACAAATCCAACCAAACCTTTTTCTTGCAGTTGTTTCAGTTCTTCTTCTGATAGTGATTTAGTTTCAGGTTGTTTACCTAATATTGCTTCAGTTACTGG
>JAECUM010069335.1:0-14509 GCA_016617855.1 Megalonaias nervosa
ATATATATATATATATATATATATATATATATTTGCGTACGTACGTGTGTGTACGGTGCGTGTTTGTTTTGTAGTGATTGTGTTTTTAAAAACGGAAGGAGGCGGTACGCTGTGTTACCAGTCTGGACCAGACAACATGGGGTGGGGGGGGGGGGTAATGTGCACTGAACACACCTACTGCATTTTTAAAAAAATAAGGCCTTTTTTATGTTTTACTTTTAGCTCCATCCAGGTTCTAGCAGTTTCTAAATTTCTGGAATTCTTGGTAACATACCGCTACCTGCAGATAATATATGTCAGCCTATGCGAAGCACGTGTTCGTACATTTCTTCATTTGAAGGCATGGACAGAATAATGCAGTTTGGTGCTTTGTTTTATGACAGACCTGCTAACTAGTTTCTGGCAGTCAGTTATTCTAGTGGCAACTGTAATTTTAGAAAGCAGAGAAATACGAAATTAATCACATCCGTGACATATCCGTGTGACGTAATCTTGGCGTAATGCCAGGTCAGTTGGATAGGGGAAATTCCAAGTGCAACAAAGGGGATTTCCAACTTTCTATTCTGCTTCATCTTTGCATTCAAGAAGAGTAATAAGAAGTGTACATGGACTATTTTTGTCTGCATTGTTGAACAATAGATTATTACGGTAGGAATCCTGTCAAAGGCGCCATTTTGTAGACGGAATTAGTTCTTGAGTGTTGCGTACATGTATTTTATATGTTTTTAAAACGTGCTCATTTGTGTTTTGTAATGCATTGTGTAGGATAGTTCTATCTTTACGAGATAGTCTGTACTGAGGCAATGTAGGTCACTGGCCCATGTGATATTAACATGTAACATTAATAAGCAATTAGCACGTGAGTGTAATAAAAATATATACATTAACAAGCAATAAGCACGTGAGTGTAATAAAAAGATATACATTAACAAGTAATGAAATATATCATTATTATTTATCCGGATTTACATTGCAAAATTTTTGGAGACCCTTTCTGTGTTTAAGAACGTAGAATAAAACTTACATTTAGTAGTTCTTTTCAGTGCAGATAAATTTCTCTTTTGAAGGGTCTACAGAAAGAAATTTAGGTAAATGTGGTTTATGATTTAGTATAAAAGTTGCACATTCATGTACAAAATAAATTTTCGTTAATTTTTTTTTGAAGTTATGTTGCGATTTGAAGAGCAGTTCGTGTCTTTGTAATGGTATGTATCTTTCGGGAGACTTCCGTATTTATCGTTACTAGCTTTTATTGCGTAACGATGTTACTTTTCCAGTAAGAAAAATGGTACAGTAAGCAAACCGGATAAATGTAAAAGACGTTCATGTACAGTTGTTTTTTTATCAGCAGATCCGGAAATGAGAGCAGATGGTGACAAAATACATCGATATCAGATACTAAATCAATTTATATTACATATATCCCTTTATGAATCTTCTGATGGCATCACGGCAATCTTTCAATCGATCAGAAATGTCGCACATTCGATTGATTAAGTGGGTAGCTTGGTTGCTAGAGCGTCGGACTGGGAAATTCATTTGACTCCTATAGTCGGTAGAACGTCGGACAGGGAAGGCATTTGACTCCTATAGTCGGTAGAACGTCGGACTGGGAAAGGCATTTGACTCCTATAGCCGGTAGAACGTAGGACTGAGAAAGGCATTTTATACCTATAGTCGATAGAACCTCTGACTGGAAAGGCACTTGATTCCTATAGTTCGCAAATCGTCTGACTGGGAAAGGCATTTCATTCCCATAATTGGCAGAGCGTCCCACTGGGAAAGGCACTTGACTCCGAAAGTTGGTAGAGTGTCGGACAGGGAAAGATACTTGAATCCCATAGTTCTTAGAGCGGCGGACTGGGACATGATATAGCCAGTAATGCTTTAAAGTACCGTTAAGCCAACTAAAAGAATGAAAACATATCCATTGATTACCCCTACCACACACACACACACACACACACACTACTTAAAACTATTCAACAGATTCTGACGCAAAAAAATGCATGACATGCACTTTAAGATGAAGGAAAATGAATTATCAGAACAACATAATTGCGGTACGTTCGTATTATCTGAATGAAATATCAGTCCAGGAAATCCTTTTATTTTTAAATAAAAAACTCATGCTTGAATTGAAAAGTTATGCACATTCAGTATCGCATATTGAAGCAGTCACTACAGAAAGGTTAAATTTCGAAGGCATGCAAATTAGCATCTGGTTATGGCTTGTGTGATGCGCTAGAAACACCAGGGGAAATTATAACACAATATTGTATTAATTTATTGAGGTGCGTGCTGGACCCTGAAATGCCAATGAAAAGGCCACTTTATATATTATTCAAGTTCAATCGAAGACGGAGTATCGTTACTATAGTCGTTTATTGATATGTTTTGTTTTTTGTAGCACCAGACGGTGAAATTGCCAGACCTTTGAATTGGCAGTTATTCACAAACAATCACTTATCCACTTTATTTCCTCATATTTTGTGTTGTATATCAACATAGCCATTTTAGCTTTTGTTTGTACGTATTGGTATCTTGCAGTCAGCAATGTACTTACATTATTCTCCTAACTGCAAAATATGATCGTATATTTTGCTCCAGCCCAGCTAAATATGAATGAATGTGCTTCTTGCATTCACTTTTAATTAATAGTCAGGTTAATTGGATATATAATAATATATTTGAATAGTTACTTATTTCTAATTCTCAGTTCCAAATTCAGTGTTAATGTTAAAATAAATTGTATTATATTTATTTTCATTTCCACTGGAGAGAGGTTTAGTTTTGTTAATTAATAGCATCAAGATGCCACACACACACACACACACACACACACACACACCTCTCTTTGGTTCTCGTACTGGCGCTCTTGCGTGCGTTCGGATTTTGTATTCCTTTCTTCAGGGAATACGAAAGCGTGCTTATAAACACTCCATGAAATCTTTTGGCATTACTAATAAAAAAAAATGATTTTACAGACTTCAATATTAGCAATGCAAGTACTTTATCTGTTTGGATTTACTGACTTCATGAGTTGCAATGTTGGGTACCTTATTTATTTGCAATTGCAATACAATTTTAAGGTCACAGATTTTATTTGGATCTTTGTCGAGCAGGACATGTCAGTCATTTTTTCCGTCGTTTCCGTCGTTGTCAACAGTTCTTATTAAAGTTTTTATTCAACTTTTTCAGCAGTGCTTTAACCTTGGGAAGGACATTGGTTGCTTGTTGATACTGTCTTGTCGATGTAACACGTGGTTCTCCTGTTTGTAATTTCCATCGCTTGCTTATTTAAAATTAAATGAAAATGATTCCATCTTTTGCAGATAGGCTGGACATAACCTAAAGCCGTTAAATGTGTGTATGTCTTTGCGCATGACTATTTTATTTAATTATAGAATGTGATAAAATAAAACACAGAAAACACAATAACTTACTTACGCGTCTTCGTCTTTTTTCACAATCTGATTAAAATCCACTGTTCTACGTGAAGTAGAAAAACGAAGACATGATTTTAATCAATTTGGTCTTTTTGAAAAGTTGTGTCAATTTTTCATATGGAAAATAAAACAAAATTTAACGCTGAGTTTTTCTTCTTATGGAAATTAAAATAAAATTTAACACTTACCTTATCTTTGATTACATTGGACACCTCATCTTTGCTTATATTTAACACTTACCTTATCTTTGCTCATATTCATCCACCCACACATGCATACATACATTCGGAATTAGATCTTGGACAGCATCACATCTTGTTACCGCCATGTTGCTAACTAATATGGCACAGGTTGTATTTTCTTTTTTTGTGTGTGTAAACGCCCAGTCTTCAGGATGGTGCGATTAGAGAAAACAAGCCGTATCACGCAGTTTTTGCATCAATATAGCCTTTGGTCTAGTCTGGATGTAACAAAGAAACATGAAACCCAATTATCTAAATATACATTTGCTTGGTACATTCTCTTAGAAGTTAATTCAGTTAGAATTTTAGGTATCTCCGTTGCTTGCCATGGCAAATCCCCATGAAGTTTCATGCGTTTTCGTTTATTTACCTCCTCATCTTCCGATGCCGCACCCACTCTTGGGGGACTGGCTCCATCCCACTCTTGGGTGACTGGCCCCTTCCCACTCTTGGGTGACTGGCCCCTTCCCACTCTTGGGACTGTCACCATAATCCAGATCTTTCCTGTATTTCTGATAAAAATAAGTATTTAAAAGTACACTGTCTCCGAGCTTGACATTACACGTACTAATCGTATCAGGTCTGATATCTTATTGGATGAGTTTCTTAGTAATAAAAAGTGGATCTGATTTCTGATTAAGTTTTGAAATATTGTTTCTTACATTTGTTGTAGCTGTGTAGGGTAGGCGGCAGCTACACTGGGGAATTAGCTGGTAGAGCAAACAAACAGATGTCTAGGCTACATAGTTCTTTAATGGTTTCTTTTCACTGTACCAAATTCAAATTCAAAAGCTCTCTCTCTAACCTTATTTACTTAAGTTGAATTATCCTCGTGTGCGACCAACTGGCCATGTACGAGCAATTAATGTGCGCACAGCGCACTGTTTCATTTCGCGTGAGTGAAGGGGTTCCAGCCACATCACCCATCCTTTAATTCACTCAAAGAGTGATATTTAATTTAAGCAGGCAGGTTGAGGGACAGAAAGTCCCGTTCGACCTGTATTGAATGCTATCATGAGTGGGAATATACCCAGCACACACTCATGCTTGTATTTTAGTGTTTCTACCGTAGGTGGTAGTTTATGCCAGGTGGTGGAAAAGAAGGAATTTGTCCCTTTGTGGGTGGCGCCTTTCCCCTTTCGGTGGCTCCTGTGGTCCAGGGTATGAAATTTTCAAGAAAATTTTTTATTGCCAAAAGTTAAGTGTCTCTAACCATTTCTCTGTGTGTGTGTGTGTGAGTGTATATATATATATATATATATATATATATATATATATATATATATATATATATATATATATATATATATATATATCAGCCTCCTAGCGGCTTCATAGGAGACATCCTGAGAATATGTGTTTCCTGCATTAAACTAAACATTTGATATCTCACTAATGAGTTGTCCAGAAGTTGATTTGAAAACATGAATGACAGCAACATATCTGATCAGACTCGCACTCACTTTCAAATTCTCCGTCAAAATATAAATGTTAAATAAATGTAGTTTATGTGTAAGGGTTGGCAAAGATTGTCACAGGTCAAGTATAAAATATCTCTTTACTTTAAATCTGTATATAAGTTACTCTTGCTAATTAGAGAAACTTAATCTACTATCTTGTCTCTAATATCATAAGCATTTTCAAAATCTAAAATAATTATAAGTCCTGTAAATAATCATTTAATTAATTTGCATAAACACAAATGCCTGTTGTTCTCAAATACTACATAGACCATAGAGCTAGACCTGTTAAACCAAATGAATAATGTGCATAAGGCCATGGGGTGAGTGTGCAGTAAAGATTCTGCTTGTATTGTTTTTGTATTTGTTTTATTTCTTGAAATGTGGATTCTATCCAATATGACTATGTACAAGACTAGAAAATTGGAAAACAGTTAAATCATATCAAATGTCCGTACTACACATTTATGGACCGCGGTGGCTCAGTGGACCAGATTTAATCCTACCAAATGACAAGTCCAAGTCGGCTGATATGGTCTATCCTGGGCAGGGCATGTTACTCCAGTTTCCTCGGCACTAAATGTAACATTCATGTATTGTTTTGCCGCAAAACAGCAAACCAAGCTCAAATCCGTCCTCTCTAGATCAAGGATAGCGCTACTAGAATCCGGACACCAATGGCATGCATATAAAATACTCCCACTTTTCACTGTGTTATCGTTTAGTCACGTTCCAAAAGCTGTCTTCTGCGCCATCCAAAGTTTCCCAAAGCTGTCGTCTGTTTCATCCATTTTCCCAAAGCTGTCGTTTGTTCCATTCATTTTCCCAAAGATGTCGTCTGTTACAACCAAAGTTCCCGAAGCTGTCATCTGTTTCATCCCAAGTTCCCTCAAGCTATTTTAATTTTCACATGTTTTACTGTATTACATGTTGTACTATATTACATGTTTAAGTAATGGCTAACATATTTCACCGTTTTCGTCAAGATCACGATGGCAAAAGGTCAGTGATGAAATTCGTAAATATGTAAGTGTTGGAGAGTCCGTCTATACTTACGTCCATCCACATCCTATATGAACCGGAATGTTAAAGAGTTCTTACCTCCTTTTTTTCCAAAACCATTCTGTCCCAGTCTCTTCCGGTTTGGGATACAGATTGGGGTTTAGGGGATGGCGGTGGCGGACACTACATACAGGCGATGACCAGCTTCTTGCTAGACAAATCCTTAAAAAGACCAAAATGTGGAAATTTGAAATTTGGATGTCAAGTAAACAGTGTACTCATTATGTATATGACATGTTGACTTGCTTATGGCTATGCGTAAACAGTAAGACTGCGCTATACCCACCACTGTTGGGACATGATCCACCATGTCTCAGTGGTTATGACGTCGAGTCTAGAAATATCGGATAGAGATTTGGGCACTTTGCTAGATTTTAGAGTTTCTTTGCTTGGTGCAGCAATACAGGAAATGTTATGGAGTGCCGAGGCAGTACAGACAATGTTATGTAGTGCCGAGGCAGTGGAAAAACATGCCTTGCCCAGGGGTACAAGTCAGCCTACCCGGGTTTATCAGGGTTGAAACATAACTCCTGACCTGATTTAACGGTAGTTACAGTCGAAAAAGTTTATCTGCGTCAAAAACAATGGCCATCATCAGGGGAAAAAAATACCTCCCCAACACAACGCCCCCACCTCGAGTGCGAAACAACCTAAACGTTAATCACAGAGTATTTTTCTTGACAGTTACCGGGGAACGCTTACCATGCCGTTCCGTACCACAGGTCCCTCGTCTTCTTGTTTAGTCCGACTCCCTCCCATTTATTTGTGGATCCGTTCCTGCTAAATTATCTTTAAATGGTACTTCGACATAATACCTAACCAGAAGGTGAGAAATGGTACTTCGACATAATACCTATCCAGAAGGTGAGATGAACTTCTGTATCAAGATAAGAACTAAAATAGTTTTGACTGTATCTTAGTGGTAATCGGAGGTAATAATACAAACTATATTTAACAAACATTTTCAAAGAAAATAATGTAACTCAGGTCGTTCATCTTAAATATGTATTCCCCGATGAGATATTGACGTCAATATTCAATGTAACAGGCACATGTTCGTGCTGATTGAATGTCATTTCAGGTGGCGAAGAAAGACATAACAACCGTACATCAACAGACAATCAGCTCCGTAACAAATGTTAGTTCTTATCACTTATTACTCCTAGAAACATTCTGGCACGTGCTGAGTTGTGATTGGTCTTCCACCTGTTGGATGGGATGATTACTTCCGGTACTATGCCAGACTGCTAGCTGGTTTCGGAAGGAAAGTTTATCAATTTGGTTCCTGATCGCTTTTAGATTGTTTGCTCACATTTGCTGGTTAAAAGCTTTTTAGTTTGTCAGTCCACTCCTTGAACATATAATACTACTGGAAAACTTATTATGAATCAGTTTGAATCGTTATCCCTCTCCGTACCAGAGCGTACTTTGTGATATTTATTTCTAAAATGATCATGTCCAAGTTCGCCTTGAATCAAGACATGTGGGTAAAATATTAAGTAACGTGATCAGTTCATAGAAATCTCAAAATCCTTTTGCAATTTTCTGCCGCTGTCTAGTTACAACTCGTGATGACGATGTGAGCCGTACGAAATAACATAGTATCACTCTGGCAGGGACGGGTTTAGCGATGTTTACTTTGGTCTTAGTTGGAACTTTTATATTGAGTCCAATTGAGTGTTAATTAAACATTTGGAGAAAAGTAAATCGATTCTGTTTTTGAATTATATACATACCAGCTAGATAGAGAGCTATGTCTGGCCAGGTTTTCTACTTACGATGTTCAATCTCTGTTTACTTTCTGTAGTAGACTGCGTGTATTCAAAACCATTGAACAGTTGAGTCTCATTAAGCCACCGTTCCTCCAAGGAACAGCGGTGGCATGATGGTTAGTGTCGATTCATGACCGAAATGGTTTGGTCTCGAACCCTGCCATTGAATTAGCTAGTGTTGGCTACTGTGATGTTTATCTGGGTAAGGGACATTACTCCAGTTGCCTGGGCACTAAATAATATACACGTGTTGCTGTGCCGTAGAAAGGGGGAAAAAAAAAATATCACCCCACTCCATCCCAACCCACCACAGCATGACCAGTGCTGCATGTCCTACTGACTGGATATCCATATTCATTTGGTAACATTTGATATTTGTCAGTGGAAATGAAGCTTTATTCCGAACGACAACTGAAATATGTTTTCAACTATATTTCCTTTTTTATTAGTTATGGAATCCGGAAGTGCTAGTTTTGCACCCAGGAGTGTGCGCACATCATTTTTAGTGACGATAATAGCGGCAGCTATTACGTATAGCATGGGAAAAGAAAGAAACACCTTTTCTGATAATGTTATAAGAAGCACCGTGAAGTGATCTTGGATCGAAACCAATGGCTTCACTATCAGTGCACCTGTCTCGAAGGCATCCGACCATAAAACAAAAGTTATCCGAATATTTGGTGTAAATTTTCACCGACGAAACACAGTCGACTAGTGTTTTGGATCCAGTGCCAAGAAGAATAAAATTATCCGTTATTTTAGTGTTTTAACATCTGGTTTTCCTCCCTGATATCACCAGGCTAAGTGAGACTTGGTTTTTGTAAGTGGATATAGTTTTTTGGGTAGTTTTGATTAGCCCGTAAGCTGGGCCAATGTAAGGATTTCAGCACTTTGGCTGCCATGGCGTGTTTGATCCACTCCACGATAAGAAATTTCCAAGACCTACATCTCTGTATTATGTTTGAGTGCAAAATGCTTAATCGGTTCATAAGAATTACACCACTAATGCGCTAAACGTGTGTCTCACACGAGGCGTATGAGTTCTGTTAACCCTTCATTTGGACGAAGAGCACATAGATGTATTATAATAACCAAGCCATGAACATGAATCATAATTTTGTACCCCACTATCCCCTTCCCCCTCCGCACGCCATTTCAAAGCCTTAAACCTCATGGGAGAGTACATTTTTATGATTTTAGCATGCTATGATTTTTTTAATAAAAAAAGTAGAATTTCGTACGTACAGGCTTCAAATGTATGACACATTCATGTCAGAATGTCATCCTACTAGAGAATATATTCCGCGAAATATTCAGAGATATGCATGAATAATCGCGTGAAATATCTAGAATATGCATGAATAATCGCGTGAAATATCTAGAATATGCATGAATAATCGCGTGAGATATCTAAAATATGCATGAATAATCGCGTGAGATATCTAGAATATGCATGAATAATCGCGTGAGATATCTAGAATATGCATGAATAATCGCGTGAGATATCTAAAATATGCATGAATAATCGCGTGAGATAACGAGAATATGCACGAATAAACGCGTGAGATATCGAGAATATGCACGAATAATCTCGTGGGATATCAGTCAGTAAGATGCATAAACTTATACCAAGATCATAAAACAGATTCAGAGATCTAGAGGGTACGCAGTAGGTCAGATGTGTGAACCCCCCCCCCCCCCCGGAAATAGTAAAAGCTCGTATGTTTAGGACCGCCCCTCTGATATTCATTTATGACTTGTTCTCATGTGAACATTATTTGCATATTCTAACTATACTTTGTATCGCATGTTCCTATCTCAGTAACAAATCTTCTGCTGTTATTAGTCCCATTGATGTTTCTTTAATGCGTGATGGACTGAACAAGCGCAGAATCAATTCCGTTTTATATTGGTGGAGCTTAACACCAATTTGCAGTGCTGTGCATCTAATCCAAATAAGGTGCCTCAAAAACCTCAAGATCAGGCTTGTTAATGTCGTAAATTTTGTATTTCCATTTCACTTTACAAGGTTATCTTAATATTCTAGACGAAACAGGTAATGGCTATTGCCACTACTTTACACAGACTACAGTCTTTATTGTGTGTAAGTACCACATTAGACTACACAGACTACAGTCGTTATAATGTGTAAGTACCATATTAGACTACACATACTATAGTCGTTATAGTAAGTACCACATTTGACTACATGGACTACAGTCGTTATAATGTGTAAGTACCACATTAGACTACACAGACTACAGTCGTTATAATGTGTAAGTACCACATTAGACTACACAGACTACAGTCGTTATAATGTGCAAGTACCACATTAGACTACACAGACTACAGTCGTTATAATGTGTAAGTACCGTAGTAGACTACATAAACTACAGTCGTTATCGTTTGTAAGTACCATATCAGACTACTCTACACAGACTACAGTCATTATAATGTGTAGGTACCACATTAGACTACACAGACTACAGTCGTTATGATGTGTTAAGTACCACATTAGACTACACAGACTACAGTCGTTATAGTGTGTAAGTACCACATTAGCCTTTGAACGAGGTTTGGGATATAAGGGGGAAGTGTGTGTGTGTGTGTGTGTGTGTGTGTGTGTGTGTGTGTGTGTGTGTGAACTTACTGATCTTTAAGAGAAGACAGTCAGAAAGACGAGCAGATAGATAAATAGATAGATAGATCCTCTTTGCTGATGATATATGATATCAGGTGTCTTGCAGGCCTTCTACTGTTGATAATATAGTCCTATGTACGGACGAATTCAACCGTCATTCCATTCACTCCGCCTAAGCTATTTCTGCAAGACACATATATTCCTCAGCTGTATGTCGGCGTAGTAATTTGCCAAAAAAATCTTTAATTTTGTTAGCCGGAAATTTAAGCGTAAAGAGCAGAAACTCGAATATAATCCGATAACAGCTATTTTTACGATTAGGTTGACTGTAGAATTGACCGATAAATTACGAATGAAAAAAAAAACAAAAAACAATAGTTCGAAACATTCGCAGCTGCACGGCCAATCCTTTTTTTTTTTTCTTAAATAGCCGAGGTGGTAGGAGTAGCAGCTGTCGGCATATATTCCAGCTTTGATCCGCAGGACTAAACTTGAATTTTCGAATGCTGTTTTTCTGTACTTTGTTGCGCAGCCAAATCCTTTACACACATTTGCATGAAAAATAACATAGTCATCCAGCAACTTTACGCTTTTACATGAAAAATAACATAAAGTCATCCGTCAACTTAACACACTTTTACATGAAAAAGAGCATAGTCATCCAGCAACTTTACCCTTTAATATGAAAAAAAAACATAAAGTCATCCAACAACTTTACACACTTTTACATGAAAAATAGCATAAAGTCACCCAGCAACTTTACACTTTTACGTGAAAAATAACATAAAGTCATCCGTCAACTTCACACACGTTTACATGTAAAATAACATGAAGTCAGTCAACAACTTTACACAGTGCTCGGCTGAAAAAGTTACCTACCCAACTTTTAATGACCTGTTGACTTGATTCAGAAATGATCATCGGCATATCGTTTAAAAACAATATTCTCTCTATCATACAGCAAAAATGAAATGAATTATTTTGTAAAGCTCTAGAGTGCTTCACAAAAAGACTTATTATAATGTCTAATTGCTCCTGATTAAACATGGTGATTATAATGTCTAGTTAAACATGGTGATTATAATGTCTAGTTAAACATGGTGATTATAATGTCTAATTAAACATGGTGATTATAATGTCTAATTAAACATGGTGCCGATCTGAAATCTAATACGGCCATTGTGGCAGCCATCTTGAAAATCTTCTCACCGCAACTCCTCCTAAACAGAAAATTATATTGACATGGGCTTTTCACTACAAGACTTCTTATGATGTCTATTTGATATTATATTGACATGGGCTTTTCACTCCAAGACTTCTTATGATGTCTAGTTGGTATTATATTGACATGGACTTTTCAAAACAAGACTTCTTATGATGTCTAGTTGGTATTATATTGACATGGGCTTTTCACTACAAGACTTCTTATAATGTCTAGTTGGTATTATATTGACATGGGGTTTGCACTACAAGACTTCTTATGATGTCCAGTTGGTATTATATTGACATGGGCTTTTCACTACAAGACTTCTTATGATGTCCAGTTGGTATTATATTGACATGGGCTTTTCACTACAAGACTTCTTATGATGTCCAGTTGGTATTATATTGATATGGGCTTTTCACTACAAGACTTTTTATGATGTCTAGTTGGTATTATATTGACATGGGCTTTTCACTACAAGACTTCTTATGATGTCTAGTTGGTATGATATTGACATGGGGTTTTCACTACAAGACTTCTTATGATGTCTAGTCGGTATTAAAGTAACATGGTGCCGATCTGACATCCAATATGGCCTGCCACCACTGGGCGGCCATATTGACGATCTTGTTATCGTTACTCCTCCTCACAAGGTGGTCTTACGAACATGAGGTTTTCACTGAAAGACTTCTTATGATGGCTACGTGGGCTTCAGTGAAGATGGTGCCTATCAGATGTCCTATACGGTCGCCACAGCAATCTTGTTATTGCTCTCTTGAATGGAACTTCTTGTCTTGAAAATATTATTATCTCAACTACTCTCCCAATGGATGGCTTTTCCAAGATGGAGATTTTACCAACAGCCTTATGGCTAAACCAACATGGAGTTTTTACCAACAGACTTACGGCTATACCAACAACATGGAGTTTTTACCAACAGACTTATGGCTATATCAGCATGGAGTTTTTACCAACAGACTTATGGCTATACCAACATAGAGTTTTTACCAACAGACGTATGGGTGTACCAATATGGAGTTTCTGCCAACAGACTTATGGCTATACCAACATGGAGTTTTTACCAATAGACTTATGGCTGTACCAATATGGAGTTTATACCAATAGACTTATGGCTACACCAACATGGAGTTTTTTACCAACAGACTTATGGCTGTACCAATATGGAGTTTTTACCAACAGACTTATGGCTGTACCGATATGGAGTTGTTACCAACAGACTAATGGCTTTACCAACATGGAGTTGTTACCAACAGACTTATGGTTGTACCAATATGGAGATTTTACCAAAAGATTTATGGCTATACCAACGTGGAGATTTTACCAACAGACTTATTAACATACTTAGTTGGTCCTAAAGTAAACTGATGCCAGTTGTACATCCATCTTGGTTGCCACGATGACTGTTAAAAATCGTGTTGTTACACTCTCTTTGAATGACTGATCATTATGATAATGGGTCTTCACCAAATAATTTCTGATGATGTCTAACTTGTATAAATGGAAAAAAAGCTGACATCAGATATGTGTACCACATCAGCTAATTGGAAAATATCGTCGCCGATGAATATCAGGGATGGTTTGAACATTCGACAGTTAAAGGAACAAATAGTCTAATCTTGAATTCCTGGAATTTGTTTCCGTCCATTAGAGCGTCAGTTCCTTCAAGGGACCGTTGTTTTGTTGTTTTTTTTTAAGGGGGGGGGGAGGAGGAGGAGTGAGGATTTGGGGGAAAAGGGGTTTGAATCAGAAGGTTAATGTATTTTGTTCAAGTTAGTTGATGGTAAGATTAAAAAAATATCCTTGGCTCATCCACCCCCACCCCAACCCCCGAAAATTAAATAAATGGTATGTACGTAATGTTTTTCTATGTACTGCATCACACTTTAGTGTGGGTAACAGCGATCTTCTATTTTGCGAGATCTGATGTTATTTATAAGGGTATTTACTATAATATGGTGACTTGTTCGAATCAAGAACGACTGAGCTCGATTTCAGATAAGGTCGACACTACTAGGATGGGCCGGATCGGCAAATCAACATGCTTTTTCACCCGCCTGTGACTAATTGGCAGTACCCCCCCCCCCAACTCCCACAAAAACCCAATTTTGAATTGCAAATGAAGTCAACCACACAACTGTACGAACTCCATCGATGCCAATCACTGGAGCCTGCCAAGATCAAATTGAAATCCTATCACTAACAGCCTGCTTAAAGAAATCCTCTCTTTCAGTAATCTTGGAATACATGCGTCAAAGATGATACATGCGCAATGAGAATCATTTGCCACTACGTCCTGTTTACTGATTAATCATTTTGATCACTACTGCAGTTATCATAACTGATTTTATTCGACCGGAAGTGTAAAGCAGTTGTCAACAGAATTGCGAATTATTTTGCACGGCCAAGTCAGTATATATGCTTAATTTCAACAGTTCGTTTGTTTGTTATGCGTTTCCAACTGCCGATATTATGGTGAAATTTTATACTGTAAATTGTAATTTACTTGTGGCCATTTCTAGCATTTAAATGTACTTTTTAAGAAATACCTGTACGGTGATGAAAGGTCATTGTGCTGATCTACAGATCCCACTGAGAATGTCTCTATTATTGACACATTTGATCGAGGAAAAAAAGCAAAAAAAAAAAAAAAAAAAAAAA
>JAECUM010069336.1:0-11572 GCA_016617855.1 Megalonaias nervosa
TGTGTGCGTGCGTGCGTGCGTGTGTGTGTGTGTGTGTGTGTGTGTGTGTGAATATTGCATAGGTGGCCATGATATAAGCATAACAAATACTCTGACAAACTGACAAAACCTTTCAAAGTATCGCTGATTGTGGAGGTCAAATTAAAACATTATCCACCCTTGTCCTTCGCGATGATATCTTTCATCTGATCCATATAGCGTGTTAGCATTCTAAAGGCTATCTTTATGATCGCATATCAACCAAACTTTCTTCATGTGCTTATGTCATAAAGATCTCAGAAGAGTTTGATCACGAGACAGATCATATATATTCACTAGGCGATCTTGTATTTCATTGCCTGAGCATGCTGCAATATTACTGGGGGCCATATTGTTTTAATCCAATTTTTACTAAATCAGAAATATAACTATCATGAAATATAAACTTTTCGTACTTTTAATACCCCTCCGTTTCTATCATTTCATGTAATATTGGTTTCCTTCTTTTGTATTCTTGCGTTTCGAATTTAGCAGTTACAAAACGCCACCAGGTAAGAGAATATTAATTTCCATTTCATTAAAATTGTGATGTTTTACAAAATTATTAACTGTAATATTTCTTTCATGGTAATATTATAGATCTACGCCATTAAAATTTGTCTTCTTCCCATAATTATTACATTTGAAAGGCAGTTAAAGAATCAAGCAAACAAACGAACTGGTAGACATACACACAAGAAAACTGGTTAAAATGTGGAGCATATAATCTCTATATAACCTACAATTATTCAGTAGTTCTTAATCCATAAAAATTTCATAGATTTGTGGGAATGAACTTTACAAAAGAAGAAGGAAGACAGTAAAACATGGTTTAATTTTATCTGTGGAATTGAACGAAAACTTATGCACATGTGCTATCGCTTTCTGTGGACTTTTTTTAATTAAAGCATAATATTGAATGATTTGCCAGATAAACCAGGGAATGCGATAAACTGAACAGAACAATACTTTAAGTTAATACTTGTGATTTTATCTTTTTGAAGTGGTAACAAGATTTCTAGTATGCTAAAAGCCGTTAATCGACTATTAGCAGGAACTCAGAAGAAACCACATTAGTCTCAAATAAAGCGATTGTGACTGGGTGTAGCAAAACTAGGAAATCAGAAATATATGTTATTTATAAAATCACCTGGTTAGTAAATCTGCAGATTTAATATAAATTAACATTTAAAACGACTGTCTATAATTATAAACAAAATCGTATTATTTTCTCTCATTGACAGCAGTTGAAGATATTTTGCACAATGTACATTTAGCCTTTTATTGAATAATCTTTTATTGTATAATTAAATTGTTTGGAAATAAAGTCAAGCGTAATCTTCATAATTTGGATATTAAACCAAATAGTGGCATTACGTCCACTCTGTATTTCAGCCTATATTTTTGTAAAAGTGGCACTTCCACGGGTTTCCTCACTGATTATACTGGCTATTTAAGAAAGATCCTGTAAATCTTGGGTATTGTTAAAAGAAATATAAGTTCCCTTTATTTTGGTGTAGGAATGATGGGTGTAATTTGGGTTATAGTGCAGACAGCTTGGCCTTACCTCGGATGTGCACCTATAAAAAAAACTGTTTGTTCCACTTGGTCATTTTCTTTTCGTCGACTTCAGTGGTTAATTGTAAGAAAGATAACATTTTATATATTTTATACATTTGGGACTTCATTCACTGCACTTTCAGACTCTGGTTGTGTCTATTCTGGTAAATTCGTTTTCCACATTTTAATAACTGCTAAAGGTAGTGTATTTTAGACTGATTCAGAATGATTATTTTGAGCATATGGGACCAGTCATTTTGGTCAGCTGTGCTCTTAGATCATGTATGATTTCCACAAGTACAATATCCAAGACATTTCAGCCACACTACATGAAAGTAACATAGAAGTATTCCAGTATTCTCTCCATTGTGCACGTCGCAAATGCAAACGACTTCAACTTACACCTGTCACTTTCCCAAATGTTCATAATATCAGTAGAGCGCCACCATAACAGCAATGACGTTACATATGAAGAAAGGATACGTTGCTTTAAATTCCCTAGATGTTGGATCAAGAACTATATTTCGTGGCAGCGGTTTTTTTTTTTTTTTTTGAAAAGTCAGTGCAAGACACATTTCTTGGTCTATTTTAACCATCTTGCCATCATATCATTATACAAATGTGTATGGAAACATTGCAGTTCATGATTTTGAAATACTGCGTTCCCCAGGCATGTTTCCTGAAGTTCAAATTCCGCAGAAGGACGATATTTTCCATAAGTATTTGTACACTTTGGATCAGACTAATTATTGCAATTGTAATTGAAACAAAAGGAAAACATTCCCTTTAAAGGATAAATATAATTTCTGCCTAAAAGCAGGAATATTATATGTTTTACTTTCTTTTTCAATCTATTGTGTTTTAAGATTGTTTAATGAAAAGGATGTAGAGGTCGACATAAAATATCTAAGCATAGAATGGTGACATCATAGTTTATTCCTTGTAATTTCTCCTGCACAATTGCTTGAAAAGTTCAACTGTACATGTAAATTGCTTGGTTTTCCCTTAATTTCAACAAACTGCTACGCAAATAAATACCGCGAGTTATACACATGATATATTCGGTGGTATACATATTTAGTTTGGAGAGATAATTTACGGATTTATGAAATCACTTTAAAGAGACATTCATTTCATTTTTTACATATTAAAATTTACGTGTAATCCATTATTTTATTACCGGCAACAAACCAGTCAGAAATTTCAGTTGTACTCATTCGAATAGGTGGATCACTTAGTTTTTATCGCTTAAGAACAATGATGCTAATGATTTATTTTAAAAATCCTTTTGACTGCTATTTTGTGTTTACTGAATAAATCTTTATCGCAAGAAAGATTTTAGCATGAATTCCACAGCTTTAATAAGTTTTCAGAAATTATCTGACAACACATAAAGAGAATTAAGACGCAGAAGCAAGGTGAATTAAAGACCAAAGTAATCAAAAAATATCTTCTCCTACCAAAAAAGGAATCTAGTCCGCTTTAGCCGTATGTTAAAATTATGGAAATGTTATATTATTGTAGTGGTATCTGTAGGTACACGATGATGGTACATGTGTCGTCTGCTCAGATTTTCCAAACAGTACTGCAATTGTATGTCTGTCTACAGATCTATGTGTATTACACTAGCGTTTTCGTGATATTAATGAAATAAACGCTATTTCCTTTTTTGAATGTTTTCAATAATTCGTGTTTCTGACTGTGCAAAGCAGTTGCGTAAAGTTTAAACTAGTCTAAACCTAGAGCGCTAATCAGAAAGTAGGATGTGTCCCAGCCAGAAAGAGAATTCGCGGACTGAGTTTTCTACAAATTTATCTGAAAATATTCATCTATTAATATCAACTTTAATTTAAAGAAAACAAAACATTTTTCATTTTATGTCGCTTTATGTGCAATGAAAATAGAATAATCCACGAAAAGTCTACTTTCGAAAATCTCAAAATAGTAAAATCAGCTACACTGTAATTTTACCTAACATTCCGATAGTTCAATTCACCAATATATGACGCTCGGTAACATTCAAAAAGTGGAGTCCACCCACCTTCGCACTACATAACATTCAAAGTTTTGAGTCCACCACACCGTCGCACTGCGTAACATTCAAATAGTTGAGCCCACCACATTGTCACACTGCGTACCATTCGAATTGCTGAGTCCACCGTACCGTCACACTACGTAACATTCACATAGTTGAGTCCAGCATAAATTGCCGCACTGCAGACAAGGTAGTGGTGTGACTTAAATTGTTAAAGATACGTTAAAACCCTAATTCTCTCTCTCTCTCTCTCTCTCTCTCTCTCTCTCTCTCTCTCTCCATATATATATATATATATATATATATATATATATATATATATATATATATATATATATATATATATATATATATATATATATATATATATATATATATATATATATATATATTTGGGATAAAAAAAACATCACAAACGCCGATAATTCCGTGCAACTAGTTTCGCATTTAATACATGCTTCTTCAGGCACAAAATGTTTTGAAAGAAACGGATGACGCCTTTATATTCTTAGATAACAATTACGTCATTACTTAACGTCATAAATACTATGCATCATCATAACAATTATATATATGACAGGATCTAAAAGATACACGAGTCTCTAATGAAACCTGAATCAGTAAAATAATAAAATAAAATAGAGACAAACAGTCATACATACAATTATATTGTTATAAAGGATATACAATTTATTAATTTAAAAGAAAATTATACAATTTTATATAGTGCATTGGTATTAAGGCTATTTGGATACAAAGTATCTAATTTATGAATCCAATAAGTTTCTTTTATGAGTCTATTCATGTCTCCATGCATAGTATCTATTGCCATGAAAGAAAAATCGAGTAGACAGTGATTATTGGTATTAAAATGTGTAGAAATATTAGAGGAAAACTGAGGATCTCTATAATTTTTAATATGAAAGCGATGATTATTCATTCTCTTAGAAACTTGTTGAAGTGTTTGTCCAACATATTGCATATTACATTTTTTACAGGTTTTATTTATGATATTATTTAATTTAATATGATTTTATTTAATTTTCGTAATTTTTATTGATGGTCGTAAACTGTATAGAATATCATTTGTTATAAATTGTGTGAGTAATTTGGCTATGTTGAAAACACAAATCAAGTAGGATCTATAAATAGTTGTTTACCTACGTGTTGACAATTAGTAATAATACTCGTAATAATAAGACTTAAAATGGCGCCTATGGCGCACTTTCTCAGTGACTTATGGGATATGAAAGTTTGGAGAAGAATTATGTGACTTCCCCATTGGTTGCGTGTGGTCATGTGAATTTAGTACGTCGTGTCCTAGTATGTCGTAAATCAATAGTGTATGTTGTCACATGGGATCCATTCGAAATACAGTCGCATTTTACAGTGTATATAGGAGAAAGTTAAGCATTCAGTTTCATTCCGATTCCTGTAGTCATTCACACTTTTAGTGTTCCTGATGTGAGTCTGCAGACGTATTTTATGTTGTACTTTGATATATTTTGAGAGGAAAAGCATTTGTTTGGACCGTTCAGTGGTGATAAAAAATGCTTATTATTTGGACAATAATATTGTTCTGGAGCTGTTATAAATTATTCAAAAGAACTCTAGACAACGCCATGTTGACAACGTCACGGTTCTTAAAGGACCAATACATTTCAGGTATTGAAATTATATGAGACTTTTCATTCGTTTAGGACTTTCAAATTTGAATTCACTTCATTATACTGCAAGTTCCTCTGACTGTTTTCATTTATCCCTATAATAATTAAATTGTTTGTTGAGTTTTAAAAAAAATGTTGGTTTTGCTTCTTCCTCTGTAACTTAAGTTTGTGACAATAAAGTCGTAACACACATAACATCCCAACCAATACATCAACATAAATGTCATTTTAGATAACATTCTAATGTATAAATCCACTACGGTGTCATTTAGGATAGCATTACAATAAGAATTTAAGAGACAACAAGAGGATCAGAATGAGGATCAAAAGTTCATTTCTAGAACATTCAAAGTTGTAAAAATGGCCACGTCTTTTACTAACAATTTAGCAAATAACATGACAAATATCAGGAAGGCAAGTTATTTCCAAGGGGAATAAATATGTTTACAATTCAGATCTAAGTACGCATGTTTTGAAAAATGGCATGAGTCACTTAAACCCAAACGCCTACATTATATATATATATATATATATATATATATATATATATATATATATATATATATATATATATATATATATATATATATATATATATATATATATATATATATATATATATATATATATATATATACTGTAAAAGCAAAATTATCCTTTCCTATGATATGCTTAATAACAATGTTGTATTCCTGCAAAAATCAATCTCGATCTAAACATTATCTTCCTTGTATTTTTCATTTGTGCATCATAGTAAGGGGATTGTTATCACTAAAAACAATAATCGGATAAGGAGCAAAACTTCAGAGTGTTGCAAAGCCAAACGCAAGCCCTTCTCGATTGTTGAATAATTTCTCTAGTGCTTGCTTCATATTTAGAAAAATAGCACACTCGACGGTCCACGTCATTTTTGTCTTCTTGAATCAATACTCCGCCAGTCCCAACATCACTTTCATCAACGGACAATTTAAATGATCGACTGAAATCTGAAGCTGAAGGGAATGGTACACTCACAATAATACCCTTTAATTTATCAACAGCCTCCTGACATTGTTCAGACCAAATAATCTTGTATTCTTTATCCAACAAACTGGTCAGGTGTTGAGCAATTGCGGACAAATTTGAGCAAAATTTCCGATAATATCCAGCCACACCCAAACATCGTATCAGCTGTTATTTACAGTCACAGGGAATTCAGAGATAGCCTTGATTTTGTCTTCTGTAGGTTTAACTTGACCGTACCCCACAGTATGTCCTACAATTGCAACACTAACACGGCAAACTCACGTTTACCTAAATTAGTTGTCCGATTTGCATCACTTCGTCGAACGAAGAATTTCTGAATGGATTCCAAATTATCCTTCCATGTGTTATTCTAAGCGATGACGTCATCCATGTAATCGTCACAATTATCTAGACCTGATGTTGTCATGTTCATTAACCACTGGAATGTTGAGTGCAAGTTTAGATACCAAACTGCATCACTTTGTACTGATTTATTTTATCTGAAATTTATCAGAATCCTTTCAAATGGTTCAGCTTGGTGACATATGCTGCATTTCCAATTTTGTCAATGCAGTAATCAAATTTGCCATTGGAAACAAATTTTTTTCTTGATACTGTTCACTTTTCTATAGTCAGTACACATACAGAAACTACTTTCTGGTTTTGGCACAAGAATGCATGGTGAACTGCAGTTACTTTTACTTTGTTCAATACAATCATTCTCCAGCAAATATTGAATTTCTTTTCAAACTTTCCTGCTTGAGATGATTCATCCCGTAAGAATGCTGTTTCACAGGTTTAGAATATGCTGTTTCACAGGTTTAGAATCTACAATTTCAGCATCATGATAGATTTTATTTGTTTGTCTCGGAACATCTGGAAACAAGTGTTCATATTCACATAATAGTTGTTTTCCGTTCACTCTTTTCTTGTGGCTGCAGAAGTGAAATTATCCGGTCCAGATTGTTTGACATTTCTGAATTCAAAAGATTGGTTAAAGACTGCATGCCATTTAAAATCATCACGGTGTGCGACAGGTATAACTCAATGCACTAGATGACTAACCGGGATATCTCAAAGGACATACACCTTCAACGTATTTATATGAGAAATTTGTTTATGTTTCCTCCTCCCAGATGTAGAAATGAAATAATTTCTTTTCCATTATATAAGAACCGTATTACTTAACCAGAAGTGAATTTTGAGGTATGAGAAAGATAGCCAAGACTGAATCTCATGGCTGAAAACATGCTTTCCTTTTTATAGTTCTGTCATACCTTAATTTCATTCATGACTGAGCAGAGTGAAGATTAGTTAGTATTTGCAAAAAACACATTCGACAATGGCAACTTAGATTTGAAGTTAGAGTCATATTCAAGAAATGTTAATTACTTAATCTTAGGTTGAAAAACCTTCTTTCTTAATAACCCAAATATTCCACCGAGAGTGTGTCAAAACTAGTTAAAACGTTTAAAACCAAATGATTATTGATTTGATTCCTGATCTGATCTGTCCTAAAGCTGGACATATTCAATTAGTTTCATAACTTTAATATTAAATCATTACCCATTTGAGATTCTTTTTATCACAGAGTTTTAATTTCTTTGGAAATTATTTAGATGGAAAGAAGAACAAATAATTTCGTTCATTCTGACAGACGTTGCACCTTTCATTTGTTGTGCGTAAAAATAGTCCCAACCAAAGTTGAACTAGTATTGACGTTTATAAGTAGATTATACATTACTTACAAACTAAAAATCCAAGAACAAAAGTCCTACCGATTAAACAGGACATTTTACACAGACAAAATCATTTTCAATATAGAATGTCCAATGCTCGTGATGTCGCATTGTATGATGCACTACCCGTTTGATTACAGTAGAGGATCCATGTTTACGTAACCTCAAGTGTCACTTTTACAACTATACATTACATTGTAACGATATTCATGTGGAAATAAGGTTTACTGGATGCAGAAATTACCATATTTACTGTAATGTATGTGTGACCAGATTTTTGCAGAACTTGTTTTGAAACAGTAGACTGCAGGATATGCAAACAAATTTCATTTTTGACTCGGAATTCCTCACATATTTACCGCGTAAATATGCAGTGGTTGGATAAACTTCTGTCAGTTTGGAGACCGGTTTATGTCCAAATTCTTCTGTGAAGAGAGGTGAGTTTATTCACTTCTGTAAGTTAACATATAAACAAAGCTTGTATATAGGGTGGATTCCATGCTGCAGATATACCACCTCCTTCAACCCCCATCCCACACAAGCAGTACCCGTAGTTTTACTTGTTGTTATTATTGTTTTTGTCTTGTTATTTTAGCCATTTGTCACGTTATGATATGATATACATGACATAACAAACCCCTGTGTGGGGTAAATTAGCCTTATTAAAACAGACGAGGCCATTTTGCACCAAATCCCTTTCGCGAGTCGATTCGAAATATGGCGGCCCAAAATGTTCATTGAAAACAATATTCCAGAAGGCGGGATTAAAGAAATTTTCCCACGATCTCATCCAATCAGTAAAGAGAATACTGCACACTAATTTCATGGGTTTATTTGAACCAATCAGAATCACATAAAGTGATATGTTCACATGTTATAATATCAAAAATCTGAAACTGCACACACTAAGTGTACGGACTATGTGATAAATGTCTTTATGACATAGTAGGTACACTTTACATACAGTGTTTGCGGTTTGTTATTTTAATATGACAAAACGCTAACATATTACTTTCCAAATAAGCCTGAGAAATTCTTCCGCAGTATTCTCATTTCTGGTTGGTTGCGACCACGGTAATGTACCTTCCCCCACCTCTTGTAACCATTTTATTTTAATATTATTATTAACAATACAACGACTTTCTTTCCATTCTCCGGACCGCTCCGGTAGTCTAGTGGTTAGAGCGTCCGATCTCCGGCAGATCTCTGGCAGAGTCATACCAAAGACGTATATAAAAATGGTAATAACAGCTGCCGAGCGCCAGGGGTTAGTGTTAGGACTGGTCGGCCTGGTGTCAGGATAATGTGACTGGGTGGGATATGTGACTACATGTCTGCGGCATGATGCCCCAGTGCTAGACATCACTATAAACTGCCACGCTGCAGACATCTTAGCAATATGACTGAAAAATTGTTATAGCTACGTTAAAAAAAATCCAAATCCAAATCTTTCCATTCTCCGAATGCCAAGTAGAACTGAAGCATGCGTAAACCAGGTAGACGTTTGACATGTTTAGTTAAGATCACAATCTTGGGAGCATCAAACAAATCGCACGAACGTACTGAGTTTACCGCATTATTATAATGCGGACAGTCCCCTGTACAGTGTTTCCCTCGCTCTCAGAACAAACATTATTCAAATGGTAACTTACAGTAGTGAATAAACTCTCCTCTCTTACAACGAGACTGCCGACAAATGCAGGAATCTCCATAATATGTTCTGTTGATTTGGAATGACAGTTGCTCTTTGAGCAATAATTTTCAAAGATAGACTTCTAAATGTTAATGACTAATGAATTGTTTAATATTAATTCAACTCGAGTATGGGACTATCCTTTTAAATGATAAGAATTGCAGGGTCCAAAAATAAATGAATTGCCAAAAATCATTTGATCTTCTTTCCTTGAGACTCTTTCCACTAAAATCTAACACCATATGAAAAACAGAATCGAATCTCAGATGGTTAATGATTTACTTAATTATTAAACTCGTTTCATAAATTCAGTATTAAATCTTGGCCCTTTTGAGATCACTATATCAAACATGACTCAACTGGTTTTAAGTTATTCTCGTCTTTTCAAAACATATTTTGTTGTGAACTAAGCATTTCATTTCTTTCTAATGACGTAGAAATGTTTATACTCTAAATTACTGTGGCTTCTTCAATCCTGATGAGTAGCTACGGTGACTGAGTGAATATCGCATTAGACTCGTGATCAGAAGAGAATGGGTTCGATTCCCACCATCGAATTAGTCAGATCCACTACCGTGGTGTGTCCTTGGTCAAGGAACTGTAATCTTATTGCCTCGACACCACATAACTTTCAAGCATTACTTTGCAGTAAAACAGCAAGATCCACACCAACGGTTATCCATCTTTCTCACCGTTCTTTCCTGAACAGAAGTGAGAGAAATATTATCCTTCGTCCTGAACACATCATGCCTATCAGTGCCTATCATGAATTTTATTATTCTCGTATCGACAGAAAAACTACCAAATTTGCCTTCCAAATGTTCGATATGACAACATATTAACAAGCAACCAACTATCTCTGGAGCAAGGACGAAAATATTTTGGTAGTTCAGAAGTTAATGCACCACTGTATGAAAATCACATTATAGCTGAAAAGGCGAGATGTAAAATATTACATTAATGGAGAATATAGAATTGTGATTTTTTTGCTGTTTTCTTCTTGGCAAATTATAGTTTGATGTGCGCATCCTTGAAACAGCTTGTAATAACTTAAAAAGTTCATAGCTGATAAAATCTAAGTAAAACTCAAAGTTTTTGCAAACCAAACAACTATTTCTTATTGAAAGAAAACAGTGATTTCCCAAAACTAACTCCACAGTTTGTCCACAGTTTAACCGTATTAGTTTCCCTCATTTTCTGTTTCATAGCCGTCAAGTAACTTCACCCAGCCAGAGTTTTCACGTTGAAAACATATCACATTTTGGGGTTTAAATTCGAAATTGTCGGGTTATTAAAGAAACAGTGTTTAATCAATAACAAAAAAGGAACTATCAATCATTTCAAACCGAAAAATCCTAATTAGATAGCATTGCTGATGGATTGTTCTATCCTGTTATATCAGTTGTATACACAACGAACCTTGCTGATAACAAAATATGTTGAAATCATATATATACCATTCTTTGGTCTTCTCGTTCAGGCTATATTAGATTAACCATTAGTAGTGACGCATGGCGATCGTTTGACGAGTCCCCAAGCTCCACCCACCTACTTCCAGCTGTCAGACAATATATTCTATATTCGGTATTATGCAGAGGTTGAGCAAACCATGAATACTTTATTGCTATAATTGTATCATATGCGTGAAATCTTGCGCAGATATATTTGGGGCGCAAAGCTTGACAGGAATTGTGGTCACTTGTTTACTTGATGGCAGATAACCAAATGCAGGGACAGTACATAAAAGATGGATTGGAAACTCCAGAGAACTGTCAGGCGTCACCTATTTCTTTTGACATGCAAATTAAGTTTTGCAATGGTTGAACGAGCACCTTGTCCTGTAGATTTATATATA
>JAECUM010069338.1:0-10173 GCA_016617855.1 Megalonaias nervosa
CTCCGACCGTATGCTGGGCCTGATAATCTTAGACGGCCCGGCTGTGGTACGTTTGGTGCTCTTAGACGTCTTCCGTGTTGTTTTGCCCGTGATCTTTTTTTTGAGCTTTCTGCGTGTATGATTCCCTGTCCGGTTGCTTTCTTTAATGCCATTCCAGCAGCGGTTCCAACAGCGCCTAATGCAGCTGCTTTTGCAACAGCTGGGGCTGCAGCGGCAATTAATGCTGGTATAGCAGCAAGAAGTGGAAATATACCACCCGTCTTAATGATATCTTTAATGGCACCCGCAGAAAGATTAAGTTTTATGCCTTTATTTGATATTTTGGCTTCATTGAAATGCCTGGGCTGACGTTCTGTAAGAGATAATTTATTTGAACCGCTCATCTGATCTTTCTTTAGCGATATTTTTAATCCACAGTCATTTTTTGATGCTGATTGTATCCTTTTAATCTGACCAGGAGTCAGACTAACACTAACGTGATTATACGACATTATAATATTCATAAACGATCTAATTACATATTTTCTACTGGAGCATCAACGACTCTCATTCGTCCACCAACACCTTCAAGTAACATTGATTTATCGCTGAGTATAACAGCAATTGCTCTGTAATTAGGAATATTTACAATATTTCTGTTAACACGAGCTCGAAAATGTATGTCGACTACTGACTGTCTGGTTAAATCTAAATGTTCTAACGAAAAGTAATAAATTGGATATAAGGTTGTAAAATCCAATTGTGATATTTGTAAACCAGTATCAATATTTTGATCACGTCCCATGAACGTCATCAAACGATGATATGCACGTGCTACATGATTTTGATCGAAATTCAGTAAAATATCCTCGGATGGTTCTTGATGTCCATTTATTCTTAAAGAAACTTCAGAAACACCAAGTTTGTCAAATATCATTAAACTTTTTGTTTGATTACCTACACGTGTATTATCCTGAAGCGCAATAAATATATGTCGTGGTGCTGCTATTCCCTGTTGAGAAGCTATTTGCCATGTAAATAAACCATTAATTGCACTCTGAACAGCATCTGTGGTCATTGTTAACCATGACAACATTGATTTACCACCTTGACTCATAAAAGCAAGTAACCGATCTTCTTCAGGTACTGTTGGAGTCATCACTGGCATCCACAATGAAAGTTTGGTTAATACTACTTTACCATGAAGTGCTCAAGTCGCAGCATCATCAGCACCTTCAACGTGCCATATTGCATCATCGTCCGTGGCTTTTCGTACAAGTACAACCGTATGTTTGGCTCCAAAAATAACTTTTCTGACATTTCTGCAAAATCCAAATATGTGTGAAAGTGGAATTGCACATGAAAACATTCTATCTTTCAACATTGTTTTACGTGATGCAAATCCTAAGTTAAATTCTGGATTAGCACCATGAACCACCGGCCACACATCAGCGTCAGCGTTGTTGGCGTTGTTTCTAGGTCGTCTTATATTATATTGTATGTTGTTAGGGTGATCAGAAGTGTCCTTTACAAACATCATCGATGGACCAGCTGATCTTGAATAATCGTCGCTATATCGTCCTAGACCTAATATCGTTGTAGCAACATCAACGTCCTTCTGAATTGATTCAATATTTTTACCATCAATCATATAAGTGGCGCTGTCAAATAACGCCATAATACCATTATTAACAAAACCAAAAGCAACATTATTATCATATTCAGTATTATCCGCTTTAAAAATTTTACCTTCTACTTCAATAAAAGCCTCAGCGGGTAGGAAATACCTACTTGTATCCTGAACCTGTAGTTCAATTCGTCCACGCTGATCTGGAATTCGAGCGTCATAAGAATAATATTGATAATCACGCACAGACTCATCTTTGAGTACTGGTACGTCCACGTCGAATGCGGGATCAGATATGCGCTTGAACATCTTTATTATAATTATTATCGTCTTAAACGAAGACCACTTCCTGCTATCAGACTAGCGGTTATATTTTTTTCTTTTTCTGACATTGGTACATCAGCCAACCCTGCTAGTTTTTGATTAGCAACTTGATTTATTATTTTACTGACATTTCCAGGCATTACTTCTGTACTAGGTAATTTTACTGGTTGAGGTCGGACCGCAGGTCTGCGTATTAATCGTGTTAATCTATCTTTAATCGCTGAAAATGCTTTACCAGTGAGATTACCCATAGCACCAATACCTTTTTCACGAACAACATCAATAGCTTTCATACCCAGTTGCTTTGCGATCGGTATTGCTTTTGGGGCTATCCTTCTAAATAGACCCTGAACAACATCACCTAGTCCATCTCCGTAGGTTGTTTTTTATACTGGTAATCGTGAGTTTATTACCCTGACCATGGTTGGTCCACGTTGAGTACTATGTACAATCATTTTATTATAGTAATTGTATTTAATTACGTACTTAGTCACTGTAGTAGTCATCGGCAATTTCGTTAATAAGAGACTGATAAACATCAACGTCCATAATACCGCCTGTAAATAATCGTCTGCAAATATCAGCTGCTTCATTAATTATTTCTGGAGAATTATTACCAGCTCGTTTTCCTCCGATGAGGATCTCTAGCCGATCAACATCAGCAAGAATGCTGTTTGGGCACAGAATAAAATCATCTCCAGTAGAAAAACCTTTTCCAGTAGGAGGTTCTTTTTCTTCCTCCGTCAATTTTTCTAATTCCATTTTCCTCCTCCTCGATTCTATTCCACTGAACCCCGAAGTTCTCAGAGGAGTAATTCCTGCAGGACGTGGTGATGGTGATGGAGATGGTTGTTGTGGTGGTGGTGACAATTTTAATGGTTTTATAAATCCACTTAGTTGCGATAATGGAGTTTCTTCAGGTTTGTACTTTAATGGTGATGGAGTTTGTGGTTGTGTTTCCGATATTGTTTGAGGATCCGGTTGTTGTGATGATATATCTCCAAATAATGAACCTTCTTTAGCTTTTTCGACTTGTCTCATAAAAGTTTTAAAATCATTCTTATATTTACTGGTGATTTTAGATATACCACGAGATTGTCGAAATATAAAAGAAACTCATTTTTTTTTCAGGAATATTAGCGATGTCTGGATTTAATAATTTATCACGTTGCCAATACCCTGTTGCAGCGACCGCAACATCGTTTTCTTTAAGTAGTTTACGACCATATTCGGTTAATTGGGATGGTTTTTGTTTTGGCGTAACAATATCTATTACGTCACCGACCTCCTCACGAACTTTGTCAATGCCCTCGAGTACTTGTTGTACTTCTTCTTGTAATTGTGGTTGAGCAGCAACTATTTTAGCTGGAAGTTCTCGTAGAATCTTTTTTGTTTTTTTAGTTCTTTCTGCTCTTTTTTCAGTTGCCTCTGCAATTTTCTCAGATACTGGAAGAAGAGGTTTAGTTGTCTCTGTAATAGGTTTAAATAATTGTTTTGTATCCTCTTCAAATTCAACATGAGATTCCTGACGTTCTTGTAATTGTTGCTTGAAAGCATCACGAACAGGTAAATATTTTCTAATTGCCTCTAATCGCTCTCTTGCTAATCTAGCTGAATGTGGTTCTCCAATGACGACCATTATTAATAATATTTATACTGGCTGTTTAATTTATAGCAGCAGGCAGGGCGGCCGACAAAAATTGAGTGACCCGCGAGTAAACTAAACGCATTATAACATAAAAAACAAAAAGTCAAAAATAAAATAACAAAAATAAGCTAACATTATCCGTTTTGGTAATAATAAAAGTTAGGAGGTTCGGTTTAGAGTTATTGACCTTATTTTTCAGCCCCTGTAGGAACCTTATGTTTTAGACAAATGACGATTCAGACAGATGTCTGTTCGCCCTGCCTGCTGCTACAGTAGTTTATATGGTGAAACAGAGCGAAGTCTGGTTGACAAGACCCATAAGTTCTATAACTTTCAAATTGATTGAGAAATAAATTGAATTCTATATAGCATGTGTATGTGATGTATGAAAGAAATCGAATTCTAAATAGCTTGAGTATGTGAAGATAGAAAGAAACTGAATTCTAAATAGCATGTGTATGTGAAATATGATAAAAACCGAATTCTAAATAGCGTGTGTATGTGAGGTATGAAATAAATTGAATTCTAAATAGCGTGTGTATGTGAAGATAGAAATAAATTGAATTCTAAATACCATGTGTAAGTGAAATATGAAATAAACCTAATTCTAAATAGCGTGTTTATGTGAAGTAGGAAATAAATCGGATCCTAAATAGCGTGTGTAGGTGAAGTATGAAACATATATGTAGTGGGGAAATTTTAACAGGTTAAAGGTTTGTCGTTTTCCTTTTTTGTGATGTTGGTACTTAGTAAGAAATTACTGGAAGTAGATTGGGAAAAAGGTAAAGAGAGACGAGGGATACACACTCGTTATTTATAAAGCAAATAAATTTTAAACATTTGTGATGATTTGTATTAGCAATAAAGCTATTAGCAATATTGTATATAACATTGGAATAGTTTCGTATAGTTATTCATACTCACCATAATATGCATATAATTTGCTGATGTAGATGTAAGAATAATCCAGTTACACTACATTATCTGAGTTTGCTTTCATAGTTTCTTGTTATGTCTATTGCAATATAAAAAGTTTTTAAAAAACAAACAAAACGATCAGCAGATTGGTCACAAAATATCAAGATTGAATGATTGATTGATTCATGTTTAACCACACAATACATGGAAAGATATCTTTTTTGAAACCAGTGGAAAAATTGACTTCAGTTAAATACATGGCACACATTGTATGAATATTTTGACAGCTCTGTATAGGTCATATTGGTATTTTTCCTACTCAGCAATACCTTACATCGGCAAAACCTCTTGTCTATTTGAATAAATACTCCACATATTGGCTGCCTAAAATTAATAGCAGAAATACTGGGATGTCTTCTGAACCAGTCACCCTACGCCAACCATATCTGCATACCGTTGCAAGCTGGACCAAGAAAGTTTCGTAAATGTATTAAAAACCATATATAGGGATTTAACTTAATGTTTCATTCAAAAGCTGTCACAGTTACATTGTTCTGCTATCTAATCACACCAAGCACACCAAAACGTTAAAGCTGTAAACTCCGGGGGATGAAACAGCGGAAGAGGGAATTCATAGTAGTTTGTAGCTTGATGTGTGTTTGATCAAGTTAACATTCAAACTAACTGCAACGTTTATATGAAAGTCTGAATTAGAAAACCAAAAGTTACTGGGATATTTTTCAAGCTTAACAGCAATATCTCATATTGAAACACCATCTTCCAAAAATAGCAGTTAATCAGGGGAATTTTCATCAATGACAAGATTTGACAAGACATTTCACCATATAAGACCGGGTAGTACCTGAGAGAGAGAGAGAGAGAGAGAGAGAGAGAGAGAGAGAGAGAGAGAGAGAGAGAGAGAATGCCTTTATATTGTTCAAAAGGACGTTAGCAAACCACTGGCTCTGGGGTACCGATTGAAAGGTAAGATCTAAAATCTACAGAAAGAGAACGATTTGGATACTTCAAGTGCGAGGGATTGTGCACACTAGGTGTTTAATTTGATGCAAGGTACTTTACATTATAACACACACACACACACACACACACACACACACACACATCTATATATATTCAGTATTAATTGGATTCAAAATGCAGAAGATCATTAGCAGAACTGTTGTAAAGGACGCGTATCCAAACAAATGATATGTTCTCTTAGAAGTGAATACTTTGGTCCGGGTTTGCAATGGGTCATTTAAAACAAAAGCAAAAACCAAATGGGCCTGTTAAAATAAACAAACAAAAAGAAAACTAGTGACAAGATTATAAGAATCACCGTAGCATTAAGTAATATATATATATATATATATATATATATATATATATATATATATGGTTATATATATAGAAAAAGTATATATATATATATATATATATATATATATATATATATCCATTCATGTTTAAATGTTTTACTTTATTTTCTAGTTGATGTGGCTGCCTTTTTATCCATCTTCGATGTTTGCAACATATACTTGCTAAAGCAAATAGTTCTCTCCTGATTCTCTGAGGATGAATTGATTGACGCATTGAAGAAACAATATTTTAATCCATATAAATCTCATTAACTTTACGTGTGCAAGTATGTTATAGGTTCAACAATACAAAAGCTATCTGCGAAATGTATTCATGTATCAAAGCCTGTACATAACTCGTTTTATATTGAGAAGTCTCATGTATTCTTAATTTTTCTTGATATGTCGGGATAGAGTCTATATGGAATGGTCACGTGAGGATTACATGTCGGCCTCTATCTTGACTATTTGATTGGGAAAATTGTTAAGACATCCGAAATTGGCTAAAGTAATCGATGAAAACGTAGCACAAATATAACAAGTTTGAAGTCTTGGTTATTTCTTTAAAAACATTATTTTTTAGTGCACATTCTTTCGAAAGTTGATCGAATTTTCATTGTTGTACAAAGGCTTTGTTATGGAATGAATATATTTAATTTAAGAAGAAATGAATACATTTTGACTTTAATAGATCAGGTGATGTACAGACATATAGCATATTGCGGGCCCCTGTTTGCCGATGGTCTGAAGTATTCTCCTTTATCAGTCATTTCTATCTCACCTCTATCCGCGTGGGTTTGAGTGTCGGGCACGGCCAATGTGGGCATGTGACAAAACTGTCAGTAGCTTCCCGTGCGTCGGTGGTTTCTTAACGGGGTTTTCCTGGGTTCTTTCTCCACCTGTTAAACTGGCCGCCATATTGTAGCCTTTACTGCGCTGATAAATGGCCTTAAACCCAAAAATAATAACAAAAACAACAAAAACAACATGCAGCAATTATATGCACGGTATGCAAAATCAGACCTTTAACGACATCCATCCTTACGGTAATTGTTAAAAGCGGATCTGGTTGGGTTTCGTATCTCAACAGTCAATTTGGGGAACGTCTCTTCCGTTAATTGTCTGAACGAATGAATTCCTTTACATCAATAAACTAAATATCTTGTATGTAGTATTTTTGGAAATAGTTGTTTACTTTTATTCTCTCTAGCAGCTGGTTCCGAATTTATGTTTTCAACAAGTAAATGTGTTATTTAGGGCATAATTTGTTCATGAGACTCCATGGAGAAAGTTATCTGATAGTAGCGGACCCATTTAATATTTTAGAAAATATCGACGCAGAGTTGTTTCACGATTCTATAGAAACATGCACAATAAACCACCTTCATTTTCACAAAGACATGCATGCAAATTTGAATGAAAAGAAACCGGTACAAACAAATGAAGTTATAATTATATCAAATATAGTCTATTTTAATTATAGCCAGGATTTGCGTATGTCAGAGGAGTGTTGTCGCCACGTTTGATGGATTTTGTCCTCCGATAATAGATACAAATGCCCACTATCACAAAGAACTCAAGGGACAGAATTGCCGCAAGAACACCAATGGTGGCCCCTGAAAAATATAACAGGAGATAACATATTCAATTTGTTTAGAAAGTTACGATTCTATTAATTCTTGTAGTGTTGAAACAGCCAAGACTGAGGAGACATTTCAATGCTTTAAGGTCTGTAAGAATTTCATTATCAAATAAAAAGGAAATGTTAACAAATCTCTGTCGTGCTGAAGAATCTATAAGCATTTGTTGACTTGTAAAAAATGATTGAAATAAAAAACAATGTTATCATTACTTTACACAAAAAAGGAATACATCCAAAGCGTCAGTAAACGAAAATAATTAGGCTTAAATGGTATAATAGTATGAAATAAAATTTTGCTAGGTTTCCTACGGAGATGTATTGGTATGATGAGAGTGAGATGTATTCAATTACGGAAATGAATTTTATTTACATTTGGCATGTTTTACGTAAGAGGAAAATGCGCACAGAAAATATCCTTTGGGTAGAAATCATGAAACTATTTTTTTGCACTTTCATTAAGTGTTAAAAAAGTATCCTTACTATAACCGTTTGCACTCCATGAGTCATCACCAACAGTATCCCAGCCCATCGTTGAACGGTAGTCAGAAGGATAGTTCCAGCACATAGGAAACCCCAAAGGCGGTTTGGGGATATTATTGAAAGACTCGTTGATTAGCATCTGCATACCGTCTACATTATGAAGGTCTACATGACAGTGGAAATTCCAGAGTCCGGGATTGTCAGCCTTGAGCCGTATCACTACGTAAGATCCCGTCGGTACGATTATTGTGTCCTTCCGCGGTGGCCTCTTCAGTTCAAGTCCCGGCACATTTCCTCCCAGCCAAGTTTTGTTTGCCCATGTGGCATTATTACAGAAGCTCATATTGCGGTTTGGATTTCCTCTACAATCTATATTTAAGTCATCTTCGATAAACTTAGCTGTAGTTACGTTGTATCGTCCATAACCCATTTTTACAACATAAAATGAGTGTCCATGCAGATGAATAGGATGCAACCAGCCTTTTCCTTTGCCCATATTCAACAGAACCATTTGCACGGTGTCATCGTAGTCAACACTTATGGAATGTGTACATCTACAAACCTTTTCCTCACCGCAGTCCGGCCTGTCACAAGAAGAGTACACCTCCTGAGGCTGAGTCATCGCTGACACAGACGGTTGCTCAAACGCAAGACCATTCACCGATGCAGGAGTCGAATTTGTTCCTGGAAAAGCAAAGTTAAGGAAGAATTCTTTAAATTTGCCACGTTTAATGTTTGGAGCAGGATCTGTATCATCTTTGGCTCTTAGCTGGTCAAATGGCATGCAGTTCGTATGGTCGGATGCTGGAAAATATGAGAATGGACAATTCACAACAATGCAAAGATTATTCTGGGTGCATGATTGCCTAGATGTACTTGGATCTTTGATGGAAGCTCCTTTATATTGCAGTATTGCTTCCGCTGTATGATTTTTACCAGCCTCAAGTGTTATACCACGGATCCAATAATTTGATACCGGTTTGTCTGCATGTAGAATGAAATCGAATCTCTCGCCAGGATAAATAATGAAAGATTCAACCACCACACTCTCTAAATCAAACCCATCGGACGCTACGATGGTTAAATTATGTTCATCCACCGATAGTCTGAACGGGTACAGTGCTCCTGATCCTATTACTCTGAACCTGTAAACTTGTCCTTGTTGTACCTGAAAAACCTCTAAGGGTGCTCCATTATTTTGGCCTGTGCGGGGGTCGTAGTAACGACCCCGTCCGTTAATTAGACCTGACTGCATCATGAACATACTGAAAGAAGTTCCATCCATGGACGTAGAAGGATTGACCTTTTTCCTTTCCTCAAATACACCGTATAGCATTTTCATGTAATCGATGTCTGCGTCCCAGTCGTGATTCCAATCCTGTATAGTAATTATGTGCTCTGGCAAGGCGTTTACCTCCCCCTTCTCATGAATAATAAAAGCTCCGAATGCTCCCATTGTGAGTTGACTGGCCATATGCGAATGGTACCAAAATGTTCCTTTTGGTTCGGCGATGAATGTGTAGGTGAAAGTTTGACCGGGAAGTATTGGGCACTGTGTCACGAATGGAACCCCATCCATCCACGGTGTCCCTCGCTGATGTAGACCATGCCAGTGAATGGTTACAGACCCACTCTTGAGTTTGTTCTTGACATGCACAATTACTTGTTGTCCCTCATAGACTATGATTGGAGGTCCAGGCATAGTATTATTGAATACAGCAACTAATCGAGGTTCCTCCCAACCGTCTGCTGTAATGACTTCATTAATGTCAACCGGGTTTGCACTAGAAGTGTTAGTGACATCATATTTGTAGACATGTCCATTGTATGGAAACACGAGATCCTGATTCCTCATCATGGTGAGATGGTGGTCTAGTTCAAGGTAGAATTCGCATGCTTTGTTTGTCTCGGAGCAATTTTTTCCGCAAATTGTTCTCGTCACGGCTATACTTACCACTAGGAATGCAATACACACCAGCTTCATTTCTGTCTAAAAAGAAATACATGAGACGCTAGTTTAGTATCATTATCTCTGTTAAAACAATTAATGGCAGCTAGCATGTTCCAACAACATTATTTCTTGGTTCAGTATGTCCAGGCCCGCTTTTGAGGAGATATATTTCTTTCTAAAGTTAAGAATGTGTATGTGTTTGTGTGTGTGTGTGTGTGTGTGTGTGTGTGTGTGAGAGAGAGAGAG
>JAECUM010069341.1:0-15581 GCA_016617855.1 Megalonaias nervosa
GTTAGAAATAGAGATTAGCAATAACAAGGAAACAAGGTAATATATTTGCTTTCTACTTACATCACGAATTTTCATCAGTAGTCCAAAACAAGAGAAAATAGTGACTTAGGAGTGAGATAAACGCAAATTGCTCTACTGTGAAAAAAGGAAAAGTTCCAGGTGTCTATATAATTAACAGTAAAGTATAAATTCAAAGGCAGTTATGCCGTTCTCAAACGTTTATTGAAACACTGGAAAAAGGTTTGAATCCTAGGTGGTAAAAAGTATTTTCATCAAGTGTTGCGGCCAGTGTCCTTAGAAAGTTGTTTATTATCGTCATTACTTTATGATCAAGCAAATATTATGTCTAGTATGTCTTACATCGTTGAAATCCTCACGATACTGTACTAATTTGTACAGGCAGACACAATGAATCCAAATACATAATACATACATGCAGAAATATAAAACTATATTGTCTGAGAGAAATGTTAGCTAAGAATTGAGAAACATGTAGTGTGCAAGCAACTTCTTGAGCAGTATGATTTGTGGAAAAATATAGTTTTGGTTCATCTTCTCAGTATCGTCACTAAAAAAGCCAACAACTGAAACATGTACTGGCAGCGGTTGGATCACCAATTGACGGGACTAAATTTCAGTTGTTAATAATATTTCTATTCAACTCAGTTAAAAAAAGGTTTAACACGGAAGTTGCAAGAAAGAGAAGACACCCGGGTACTTGTTTCAACTATAGAATTTTCGGGCAATTTTCCAAATTCAGACGCTTTCAAAGTTATGTTAATCTAACATGTCCATCACATCTTTTTCATTAATCCAATCCCTTTCATCATTTTGATTTTCAGGAGTAATAATTTAGGAATGCAGCAAACTCGGAATAATACCTGCATAAAAGTAATCTTTTCTTTCATAAAAGCTTAATATATTCAAAATGTTTCTTAATTAAAGGTTGGACGACTCATGAAAGTACAAGAATCACACATTGCGTGCAACTTTGCATTCCTTGCTAATGACAGCTTTCATTTCTTTAACATAAGAAGTTGATAAAATGTCAAGATCTATAGATAGATCATTTGCATCTAATCAAGTTAAACTCTTTCTTTCAGTCCAGGGCAGGTTAAAGAATTTCCGGATTTTTCTCAGTGAAGACAATGTGAATTTCTCAGAAGTTTACCAGGATCAAAGCAACAAACCCGCAGTGGTCATTGCGCCAAATCTAAAATCCGATTTCATGGCTCGGTTTGTTAAGATTGATTTGAATGGAACAAATCGCATATTGGTGCTTTGTGAAGTACAAGTATTTGGTGGTTAGTAGTTCTCTCCCGCCTTTATGTGGCGATGACATTTCACTCTTTATCCGTTATGTCAAACCATCATGACGTAAATGCAGTTCACTTTCTTGGGTATCTATCTTATATGAAATTAGTCGTAGGCTTCGTACACTATCACCAGGAAGTTTATGAGGTGGCTAGAACGTTCGAAGAAGTTTCAAATCCTTTAATTTGTAGTGTTTGTTTCTGTAATTTCATATGTGTTGCATGTTAAATGTGTTTGAATCAACTGCTGTTTTAGCAGTTCAGGAAGTACTGAATTAAAGGAAAGAATTGCAGTTATGTTGCAGGCGAATCTCAGAGTTGTGCCAGGGGGTATGGCCGTTATATGTAAAGTTCCTTAGGAAAATGAGTTCTCAGTGTCCTTTAAAAAACATCATAAATGCTTCAACATTTTCTTTTTTAAAATTTAAAATTTTGATTTCGTGGTTTGGTTTTTAATTTTGTCGGAAGTAGCATTGTTTGACATAACTGTCATTTTATCTTATTCGGTGCTACTACAACTAATGACATTGATAATGATGATGATGATGATGATGATGATGATGATGATGGTGGTGGTGATAATGATGTTGATGAGAACATCGAAAAAAATAATGTAAAAAATATCAATCTATGTCAAATAGGGAGTCTGCATACTATTTAACAAAGGCAAGGTTTAAGTTATGATTAAACTATTACCTATGAAGTGTCTTTATAAATCTCAGCATACACTGTCAGAATTTAGATTAGCTGTACCGTCTCAGTACATAATGTCAGAATTTGTTTTAGTTATACCGTCATTACGGAATTACAAAACAATTACCGACAAATTAGCCTGTATCAATTAGACTATGAACCGCATTTTTATTATCCTGAAACTAAGACATAAATACAGGACATTATCCCACTATTTGCCAACAAAAATAATGTTAAATGTAATAAGGAACAATATTTAAAGTAAATTTATTACATTATAACAGCAAATATGTACTTAAAGATATCAAAACGTGTTAACAAATGTGGTGATGCAGTTCATTGACAATTATGAACATTACATGGTAACGTGTGAATTTAAAACAGTATGAATGCAGACTGATTATGTTTCATTTTCAAATTTGGAATCTGAAAATTTATCACATATATATAAAACAAATATTCCCATTTTCTCGATATGTTAACTATACTAAGACTGACAAAACTACAAAATAATTGTCAATTAAGTAGATATAAAATGAGATATATTTAGCGCATCCCACAAAGGATGCGCTAAACCCATCATTGCCTTCACTGATACAAGGTTTCTTTAAAACGGTGTTTCTTAGCGTAATTTCTCCCAAGGTCTGAGCTTGTAACATTGTTGGTTTCGAACGGCTTAAAAATCATTGGCCAATTATAAACTCTGTATTAGGAGCACGATGTAAAAGTTTAATTGGGGAGTAGCAGCAGATGTGAGGAAGTTACTTTGTCAGCTGAGATGCTCTTCTAGCCTGTTTCCTTGGCATACTGACACGACTACGGTGAGGTTAAAGAATATGTCATTATCCTTGATATTGTTAGATCCGAAAATTGCACAGTGTTCAACAACTTTGATCGCAAAGAATCACAACCAGCGATACTTCTGCAGGCAATTTCAGCGATTTTTCCTCGGATTTATTGGCAGAACATTCTGACGCGACCGACCGTAATTCCACCTAGATGGCCTCGGTTGGCTTAGTGTGTTCTGTTATGCCATTGCTCAACCTGTATTCGGTTTGTACCTTTGATCCATTCCTGGTCGAGCCCGCGGAGAGTCAGGCCCATGTTGTGCAGATACCTTTTCACCCGTAGTTTGTATTTCTTTTCTCTTTCTACACCCCGTCAATGATCTCAGGCCTGGTAGCCACAAATAATGAAATATAAACCGGTGCTAGGGACGGTGATTTGTGTCTTTGTTCTTGCTGGGTGTAAACCGTTAAGTCGGTTATTGAATCACAGCTACGCAAAGAGACTCGTTTATTTCAGTAACCGCAGCAACTGACGTGATTCGGTCGGCCGTTAAGTACGTGGTCTAGTAAGAGGCACCAGTGCTGGCCGTGATAGCAAGTAGAATCTCGTGACTCAGACTCTGAGGAAGCAAGCAAGATTAAGTCATTGAGGGACGGTCTATACATGACCCCAAACGGCATGAGCTTAAATCCCGAACCCTTGAGGTGTATAACAAAACACTTCTTAAAGCGGTCGATAGCATAACGATTGGCAACACTGTTGCTATTAATTATATAAGAATTTCCACACAAGTGTCCGCCACCCAAGACCTGGCAAGCCTGCAGTAACATCAGCCGATAAAGCACGACTATGACAGCTTTGCCCTGCTCGAGAAAGGCTCGACAGCAGGACAAACCGGCACCACATATATCGTTCCGACAGTACAGAAGTCAAAAGAAGCAGAAGACCATATTGCATATAAAACAGTACTTGTTTAGAAGGTTGTCTCGGTGGGAAATTTATTGATCTGGTTGCGTCGCCCATAAACAGCCTACTCTCGATTCCCTGCGTAAAGCGAGCGGAGAAGGTTTTGTGACGGACAGCCCGTGACATTGTCAAGGATTCTCAGCAAAACCTACACGACTGGCGCGATAATTCCGAATAGTATCCACTATTTATGTAAGCCTTTTCAGCATGCCCGCCAGCCACTGCCGATACTGTATTACACATTCTTTTGCGCCGCCAGGGAGGTTAGGGATGGTTTCGGTGCAGTGGATGCAGGTGTAGTCCATTCCTTTGACTGTGAGTCCAGTTGTGATTATAATCAATCTCAATGTGGTGAGAATGGAGGCTATAGTGACTCCATACCCACAGATTATTCGCGGTCGCTTGGATAATGTCGTATTCTTTTGTCGATGGTCTCCCAAGTCCAGTACGTTCGGCTGCAAAGTTTGCTCTGGCTTAGCACTGGCGGCACCTAGTTGCGTTTTGTGTTGATTGTCTAGTGTTCTAATGCGATTCTGTATCTTTTGGATCATCCGTACTCTTTCGTGTTTTCTTAGGTTTGTCTCCTTTTCTACAAGGATCAACTTCCTATTTTTAACGGTGATGTGGATATTTGGTTCTGTAAGATCTGAAATGTTAAAGGGGGGTGGTGGTCTCCAAGGTTTCTCACAAAGACTGTTTCGAAAGCCAACGATTCTGTCATGGAAAGGCTCTCAAGTGGCTCTGCTGAAGCTACTTTAAGTGTTATCCTTTTAGATCATTCCGCATAGAGGAGCCCAGCATCTGGGAGTCAATTTGTGCTGCCTTTGCACATTTTGCACATTTACGAGGGTTTTTTGCTATCTTACTACATGCCTTTTGTAGTCAAGATGTATGTTATGCCACCAAAGCTTCAGTACATCGTTTTCAAGTACAACATAGTCAACACGTGAAAGCGTGGGTCCTTCTATTGCGAATATATTCTTTACTGTTTTAAATCGCCTTCTATAAGGGTTCGTAAACCAGCTCTCCAGCACTTTTATCTCAACATCACAGGGAAAGTCATTACATATTTTGTCTACTTCTTGACTGGCAGATGAAGGACTGTCACCTGCACATCGATATCCCCAGCAGGTCATTTCAAAAGCAAACCCTCCTTCAGAAATGTCTTCTCAAGCATCTATGCTTGCTATTAAGCAAAGGACACGTTATCTTTAATATTACCAAGAGCATGTCTCAAGACGAAAGCATACTCGACCCATATCGCAACCTCTGCAGTGAGCTTGGTGTCACTGGAGCCCGGAGCACTGTAGTCGTGATTAAAGACCGAAGCACAAAAGACTAACACCAGCTGCTTATTGTCAGATTTTCCAGTCTCGGAAGCAATGATGACATCATATCCAGCACTGCCAGGCTGGCATTGACAATTGCTTTGAGCAGAGCGCATCGACGCCGCTTGATACGTGCCACGCCATTGACAAGATGATGAGTGTTACGGGCATTAAGCGGGCGTTTACAGAAATCTTTGGAGCTCACTATAAAAAGGAGCCCATGCGGCCTTCCAAGACATCGAGAATGCGACCACTGCCGCTGTCTATTTTGGCATGACAATGCAATTGCTCCCTTAATAACCCGACGCGTCTATCTCTGGTGCATCTGTGAACTTCTTATTTGTGCCGATTGCCTTAATCTACTAAAAGATCACATCCCATACATGTCATCTGGCCTTTCAGTCCGCCTCACATTTGAGCTGACATTTAATAACTACCTCCGGGTGATCCAGTGAAATAAAAGAAAAATCGGGGATTGGGGTTGGGGGTGGGCGATCTTCCACGCATGATTAGATAACAGTACATGGGACAAGTGAATGATAATTGTGGACATTAAAGTGCTCCGCCGTCACAGGATTTAATTAGGCAAGAAATAATATACCTGGGATATCAACCAAAGTATGCCGGCAATGAGGACGAGGGGGGTTCATAAGTGACACACGCAATAGTCGACATTTTCACATCCATTTATTGACAAGATGTCAACGAATATCGACTTCGTTGTAGGTCAGATCTATGCCCATTGATTTTCGCTATACCAGCAGTGGGAACTAATGGCGAGCGAGCCCATCTAGGGAGTAGAGCTGTTGTCATTTGGTGTCTGTGCAGTCTGTTAAATCCAGGTTTGCCTTCATTATAGATAAAAGGTCAAAGGAATATTATCCGCTCCACGGGTGGGGAAAATAAACAAAAATGCGAGCTAAGGAGTAAACCTGCAAAGGAAATATACTCCCTATGTACCGGGCTTATTGAGCATGTACTTATGCTTAATTATGGACGTGCAGCTCAAATACTAAATATGGCTGTCGAACTCTGCAAATGGACAATCCCTCTTAGGATCATACTGCTCACCTACTAAGCGTAAGCATACCGCGGCTAATGGGGATCCCACGTTAGCGGTCGAACTTCTAACTAGGAGGCAATAGTGACGCAGCTCGCTTTCGGTGCCTGGAATGTGCGCACACTAATGGAGAGTATACCATCAGATACGCCAGAGAGAAGAACATCTCCAATTGAACTGGCCAGACTTGCAAGTAAGTCACAGCTTGATAACAAGCTTACAAACCCCCTAAAGAGTGTGAATGACAGATTAATGTAAATCTTACTTCCACTGACGGGAAAAAAACATCGAGCTATCATCAGCGCTTATAAACCCCTTACTAGCCCAAAGAGACCAAAGGCAATTTTTATGAAGACATGCAGTCTCTTATCGCAGTCATATCAAAGGCAGACATACCCATCATCCTTGGTGACTTCAATACTAGTTTTGGTACGGAACATGAGACATAGCCATGCGTCATTAGTAAACATTACGTAGCATTGCAACAGCAACGGACTCCTGGCACTGAGGAAATGCACCAAGAAAGATCTTCGAATAACCATCACAATCTTCCACCAAGCAAAATTTAACAGATGACATTGATTCACTCATGCTCCAAAAACTAGCATCTTACTGAAAACGTCATTGTCAGGAGAAGTGAAAGGCTGGATGCTCGAGTGACAAAGGCTATGAGATGTGCAAAATGCTGGACCTACCAGTCCCATTGTTTCCATATCGAGATCCAGCCTGGCAGACCACCACAAGGCAAAACGGTGCCTAAAAATGTCTTCAAATTGAAACAAGAGAACTGAATAAAGCATTTGTAGAAAAACTGCCCTGCCAACTAGAAACAAACTAATGAAAACTCCGAGAATGTCAGAGATTCTGTGTCATTAGCTGCATCGAAAATTGCTTGGTCTCACTGCACGTGAACATCAAGATTGCTTTTATGAGAGCGATACTGCCATGCAGAGGTAAAGCATAGAAACCAGTCGATCATCATCTAAGAAGGCCGCCTTCAACAACCTCAAGAAGATTGCCTAATCCAAACTCTCAAATTTACAAGACTCTTGGCTGTTCAAGAAGGTAGATGAGTTTCAATCCTGTGCAGACAGGAATGACAAAAATAACTTGTGTGATACTTTGACGACAATATAAGGGTCATAGTCATCCCGACACACTGGTCACTAACCGACAAAGGATGATATAATGATGAACAGGATACTCCAATGATATCCCAAATCAACAATCATCAGTCGTTGAGGAGGCAAGTGATCGACTTCCCCAAGCGGAAATCAACATATCGCTGCTCCTCCAAAGCCGACTGATACTGAGAAAGCAATTGACCTGGTGTCAAATTACTAAGGATTTGAGGCAGATGTTTAACCAAGAAAAGTCTGCAATACCAGGAGATTACACATGGCATTGAATCTTCCGATCAATGTGGACTTAAGTAACTATACCCCATGAATACAAGGATGCATCTATTCTTGAAATATACTATCGGAAGGCCATTATACAATCCTCCACAACTATCCGGACATCGCTTTGCTGTCAACAGCCTGCAAATTCCTCGCCAGAAATCTGAAGAAAACCTTATGCATCACATTGACCAAGGGTTCCTGCCTGAGAGTCAGTGCCATTTCAAAAAGTGAGGAATGACTTCAAACGTGGATTCTGTAGCTCATAGTTTCCACGAAAAAATACCAGGCACAGGACTTTTAGCTGTATTCGACTTTCATCGACGTGAACAATGTCTTCTAAACAATCAGCCACATGGGCCTCTGGAACATCATGGCAAAATCTGACTGTCAGAGAAATTCTTCATAATTGATCGCCAGATCCATGATGATATACATTCTTGTGTCTTCCATGACGATAAGTCATTTGAACCATCCCCAGTGTCCAACGGAGTCAAGCAGGACAGTTTGTTGGCCCCATCACTCTTCACTATTACTTTCTCTTTCATGGTTACTGATGCTTCTATGATTATGATACTGGGAATGACATCGGGGTGATGTCAGGCACTACTATCGGAGAATACAACAGGTGCATGTGAAGTTGTAGCAAGTGAGTGCTCGTGATCTCCGATTTCCCGACGACTGTTCCTTGAATGCCAGATCTGAGTCTGATATGCAACATAGTATAGACTACATATCTTCAGGTTGTGATACTCTAGGTTTCGGAACTAGTATCAAGACAACATAGAAGCTTTACGTTCAGCTTGCCATCACATTGAATGGCCAAATCTACCTGACAGTTGAAATGCTCGCCCTTCTCGAAAGCACACTTCACGAGAGGTGCTAATAAATCATGAAACAAGAAAGTACTTGTTGAAGCAATTATGCCTTTCTTCAGACATGGCGCAATTATCTGGGAGATCAAAATCATTAACCTTCACACGAAAACTGATGGACTTGAAAGCCATTGATGTTGCCGTCTTGTTGTATACGTGCAAAATCTAGACATTGTACCGACATCTAAACCATTTTTACAGTTGCTGCCTCAGGAAACTAGTGCAGAGATGTCAGAGACTAAGGTTCATACATGGGGAACCATTCCAAGCATCCACACTCTGCGGATGAAACCACAGATGCGACGAACAGGGATTCGAAAAGACAACATGCAGAGAAGATCTTACACTGTCAGCTGAAGGAGGGAAAGCGATAACAGAGTGGTAACTGGAAACGACTAAAGATTCCCTCAACACTTCGACAATGAGTTTTTGGAAGATCTCGCACAAGATCACACCACCTGGCGCATTCTCTTCCATATCTGAGCTATATACTTTGATCTCAGGAGAATTATAAAGGCAGTGCAGAACCTTGAGCATCGTAAAATCTCATAACTGCAGTGCATGTTCTATTGATCAAGCGATCCCATGGCGGCAGTTCCTGATTATTATGTCATATGCATTTCAAAACACAAGTTGGCCTGATAAGCTAATCTCTTAGTCATAGAAACCAAATTACAAATTAGTTAAATCACCGTCATCTTCGAACTAGTAGGGCCTAACAAAAGCAGGAGTTGACGTGTATGTTGCCAGTCGTTGCAGGAGATTAAGCTCTTGCCCATAACGACGGATTCAAATTCAACTCCTTAACATGTATCTACAATCTGTGGCCTCTAAAGTGACCCAAGCTACTGCATGTTTAACCCGTCCGAGAACGTTTCGGTGCTGTGTTGCAGTTGATGTCCAAGCAAGTGATGCTATAATTCACATTGCCCAAGACATTGCGGAGGATTACTCTGTCCAAACTGCTTTTTGAATACCAGGATGCACGGAAGATGTTGCTTTCAAAGATCAAGACTGCAAAACGTAGTATTTAGTCGGTTGTGGAGGTTCTAAATGGTAAAGTAACGCCTGCTACGACTGCAACAGCAAGTTACGCTATTGGATGGTCTGAAAAGGCAAAACCTGACCGCAAATACGTTGACGCAGCCGGTAGTGCAAAGTCGCACCACCGAACCTATGTGGTCTCTCAGTGTGTTTACATTTGTTGCATTTGTGCCTCATGGGCCTCTGGACATCCTAGGTCAGGAATCTCTATATCAGTATGCTTATAGAAGAGAAGATTCGTTAGCAAGGAACTACAGATTATGCCTTAAGGTCCTCAAATACCATTAAAGGGAATTTTTGGCCCGTTCATCGGCATGGTTCAAACGGAACATTGACAGCGGGCTGGAACTAAGCGACTATTGCCCGCTCAACCTCGTCATCGGTGAAAGATAAATATTTATGGAAAACACTTATTGCAGAACGTGAATAACCAATTAACTAGTGTCGAAAAAGGAAATGTGGAGTGAGTTGCTTGGCATTAGCTAGCCTTACAACGGATAAGGTGAAAGGACAGCTGCGTGACCTTGACAATTGTATCTAGAGGTGCATCGAATAGTATTGGGAAAACCCATGCTTCTCAAGAAATTTGCCAGTGGCATAAATACCAGTTCCATATCTTCCCGCAAGCAAAAGAGCGACGCAGCTTGCAAGTTCCTCGGCTCTCCGGAGTTTGTCAGCCAAACGTCCGCCTAAAGGCATTTTTTTATCCAAGGTCGAGAAGCTCGTTTAGGTACTCCTCAGCAGAGGCGTGCTGCTTTGGAGCGGTGCGTGTGGACTCCATTTGGGGCGATCCATTTTTTACTGTTAGGTGGTGAGAGCCTTGTTTACGTTATTCGGTTGATTCTCGTCCTATGATTTTTGCTTCAGGTAGCAATTAGCTGATGATGAAAGACTTCCAACTTGGCTAGGGCATCAGGGTTCAGTTCGTGTCACAGGTCATTCTTTTCAAGTGTCTTTCAAAAGCTCTTTCCCATTCGGATATCTTATGGTTGTACATTTTTTCCTGGACAAACCAATTTGATTCCATGGCGCATTTTTAGTTTTATATATATATATATATATATATATATATAGAGAGAGAGAGAGAGAGAGAGAGAGAGAGAGAGAGAGAGAGAGAGAGAGAGAGAGAGAGAGATAATCTTCGGAAGGTGTCAACAAATTCTGCTAGTGACTTCTGATTGCAGTCGCCTTTAGACTTCCAGAAACATTTTACAGGCGCTATTAAGTGCATAGTGGCCGGCCAGCTACTGGCTGTGTCATACATGGCGGTGTCGTCACCCATATCACGCAATACATGTTCTGCTTCCACATTCATTAGCAGACTACATTCACACGTATACAATTCAATCGTTATTTCAACATGGCAACCTTTGATGTGGATGCAATCAAAATTATATATCCGGAGCTTGTTTTGATCTAGGGCAGACAGACCCGTACAGGTCGAGTGCTTTAGCCTAAGGCTTTCCCTTGTCGAATGGATAGCAACAACTTTGCCGCAAAACATTTCCCTGATTTTGAACGTCCCAATCAAGCTCTAAAGTTTGAATTTGTCGTCTACTGACCTTGCTAGGTCAATTCGAACTCCCTTCTTTAAGTCACCCATAGCGGTTCCAAAGACCAAGTTGCTCGCGAGAAAGCTTTCTCTTACTTTCACTACTTTCAGATTCTCAGCTCTGTATTGAGCTTGATGTACAGCACAATCTACAAGCTTTCTTTGAACTGTATTGTCTTGTGGACCTTTACACACATCCAGAGAATGGTGAGAGCTGCAAGTTATGATAGTGGACTGTGTAACGTTCCTTCTTAAAGAGGCTCGCGACGGACGCTCAAACGGCTGTGTACTTAACCACAGTTTGTCCACAAAGCAGCCTTCAACCAGCCCCTCTGGGACGCACTGTGCCTTTGGTTCTAACAGCTTATCGCTGTGCGCGTCATGTAGCTCATCTAGATACTAGCGGTCCACTTCGACGATGTAGTCCTTTGGCATATCCTCCTTGATTGCCTTGAGTGAAAAAAGGAGTTTCGATCCTCTTGAAGACGGGCATTACATCACTGCCTTATTATAAAGATTGTTGGTTGGAATTCCATGTTTATATAGTCGCAGGTCTATTGGTGTCATGATCCAGGTACATTGGACTGATGGCTTTAAAATGTGGCCAAATCACCATCGACATGCCACCGGGCATGTCCCTCCCAATAAACAAGTGCATACTAATATCTTTAGAAGCTCAAGCTGGATCTGTGCATGTTTCAGGAGGACGCTCCAGATTACTGCGATTCTGCTGTAATAATTCGCTAGGTCGAGGTTGTAGAGATTGTCTCGAAGATGACTGTCACCAGTAGCACACGGGTCTTTAAGTATATGTCTTTGTAGCTACCAAGATTCTGGCAGCCAGATTCCTTTAAAAACTTCAGCGCACGAATGTACTCTTTTTCTGTTATGCCTGTGCGGTTTATCTGTGTTTAGAAAGCCTCTGTTGGATGGATCTCGGCTTCTTTAAATCTATCCTATCTATTGATATATTCCTACGTGTAGATTCACTTTATGGTTAGAAGGTCAACATCATGCTCCATATAAATGGCTGTAATATAAAAGACCTCACTAGGCATGTTGACAGCCATATTTCCAGCATAATGTTCATAAGCTGCAGGCAGTCGACACGTTCTGGCCGACCCAGGGAGAACGTCCAACGATTTTCAAGGTTATTTGGTATGGCGCTTATTCGCAACCCGCTGATGTTATCATCGTAATAGTATAGGTCATTTATCGCAACTAGTACCGTCATGTTTTGGTTTGGTTTTTTTTTTTTGGGGGGGGGGCGCAAATACGTTGCTTCATGCCGTAAGATTTGTGAACTGCAACGAGGTACTCGCTGGTGATTTAACAGTGCTCCAGTAACCTATCACCCAACAGCACCATGCCACAAACATGGCATTCTACTGACTCTTGGGAGGACGGTATGTCATTGTGATATGCTTAAATCGCTGACAAATTTATGATGTCTTTCCAGATTCCTTCCATCTGCACTTCTAGATGCTGTGTAAATGCAGCTACGGCATATGCATGGCAGATACTATGCCATAGGATTGCAAAGTCTGTGAAATATATACATGGGATGTGGTTAGTAATTTCAATTTACTTTGGGACTGAAAGATGTATCTTCTGGTGACATGTTTAGTGGCTCGAAGTCAAATTAGATTATAGATGGAACCAGCATTTGCTTGCAGTGATTATTAAATTATTAGAGCTTGTACCCTAGTTCCGACAATGTCAAACGCTGTGACTTTTCTCCAGTGCCACAGCCGTATTTTTGCGTGAAAATCCAACAGGTCCGGCCGGCAATAGAAGTGTATTGCCTATACAACAATTGGAAAAGGTCTTTGATTCAGGTGTACTGGCTTTTTTTATTTCGACTGCTGCGCGTGCAATCAATAACAGCTGCACAGCTAGTGATCTTACATTTTCACTATTATGAAATGGATGACAGTCGTTTTCCCAGCTAAAGACACTAGCAAATGCCTGGTTCAGACGTTTAGCATTGTTACACATCGCTAAAGGAATCCCCTGGAAGTATAGCTTAACACTCTTGGTATTTGGACGACGCATGGCGTCATTTCTGTCGGGAACAGCGCTGAAAGTGCAATGCACCTGACGTTTGTCACAACGCACAACAGATCGTGGCGGAATGCAATATGGCGTTGAAATATAGTTCGGGCCTCAAAATTGCCGGTACTACGACAAGCCGATGACCAACGCCTCGCGAAGAACCAAATACCATCCCGACCCCTCATTCATTTACTCTTCGATGCACCGCAGTAGGTGGCGTTAGTTTTGGCAACTAACTGATCAAGGTCACCAATGTAGATTGCTACGACACGACTGATTCAGAAATATGATTCAGATGGTGGACAATCTCGTAAAGATTTCATCACACTGACGTAACTATAACCCTTCTCAATTTTTTTCTAACTGAAAATTGCAGTACCCAGTCATACAAGAAGACCAACATACATAATACTTGTAACGTAGAAGCCACCTCTAATTATAGCGCTCATTGAATGTCGTCTCGACCTAAACGCCGGTCTAACCTTCGTCACCTTATGTCAAACACAATTACTTAGCCTGATACCTTTGCCAGGCAAACCTCGTCGTGTCATACTAGGTCCAAAGAAACCCAATTCATCCCTCGTGAGAGGCAAGACTGCAGTTCAAACTCTCAGTTTCGGCCGGCCTTGAATATGACGATCAATTGGGAAAATTGCGTTTGATAACAGCCTACAGGGTCTGCCTGTAGCATGTCAACAACTTAAATCTCCCACCTGGAAGGAGGAATATGGCAAGCCAATTGACGTCTAGGTCAAGAGCGATCCATGAGGTTTCACTAAGATGTTTCCGCATCACAAAACCTGCCTTGGGAAACGTTGATATGCTAAAAGGGGTCGTTTGAAGCTATCCCAGTCTCAGTGAGGGTTTTGGCGCACCCACTTTGGAACACACGGGGGTGGGGCCACAGAGGTTTTATCTTACATATACTAATTTTAACTGCTGTCACTTTGGCGTCCGCGTGTGTGTCCGTCGATATGTTCATATGTCTATCATCTCCATCATATATCAAGTTTGTAATCTTAGATTAACCAAAACAACAGTAAATATTTATAGTTCGATAATTAAACGAAAAGGCGGTAGAGACAATAAGGGAGCCTTGTAAAATGGTAATTAGGTGAATTTCTTGAAAGGATTATTAAAGATACATACATTAGTTTGGAACTTGAAATAATCTGACAAGTAAATCATCCCAACAACCTTTTAATGATTGAACGAATATGGCTCTATTGTCACCACTGTTTTATAGCTTAAATAAACATCTAAAAAATATCGTATTATCTTAAATAATGGGCGAAAGTGTTTGCTTTTGATAGAGGGTATTGTAGTTTCTAACTGAACATAATTTTTGCAGAATTATATTGTGCAGTCTTCCTCTGTAAAATCCTCACAAAGCTATAATGAACTATCATGCATTACATATATTGTTAAACACGGACAATATCAGCTTCAAAATGTATCACCTGATTTTGAGTCACTGAGAGATTCTAATCTTTGTACAGGTTTAACAATCAATCCATCTAAACAAAGTTCCTTCATATTTAGAATTAGAGACAATAATCATCCTTTCTACAAATATGAACAATCTCTCTTTTTTAAGATTGCAGCGATACCTATTACGGAAATTGTTCAGCAAGGTGTGGACACTGCAGATTCTCCGCTATTTGTGATAAAGTCAACGGCTCCTGTCCATCGGGTTTATGTTCCGAGGGATGGCATGGAGAAAAATGTGATACAGGTAGGACAATATGATTTGACACAGCATTATATATTCATAATGATCATCTTTATATAGTCCCAGTCTCTGCAAATCAGCCTCGGACGACTTATGTGATGACAAAGCCACTTCACAATGGAATGATAGAGATTGTTCAACCCTATACAAGTGACTCTCATGCGTACATTTATACAAGGAGTTTCCATTTGTACATTTAGTAAGCACGGCTGCAGGAATAATTTAGTAACCACGGTTGCAAGAATAATTATTAATAACCCGGATAATAGCCTGCATATCTATGAATTTTAAGTAACTTGAGACACAAGCATTGTTCTCTGTCTAATTCATTCAGTCTCATTTTACCAGGTTTTACAGAGCGTTTTGCGACCCCTAGTGGCCGAATTGGTCTAAAGCGCCCACCGTTACGGATCACTGCCATCTAACCTCTTACTGCGTGGGTTCGAGTCTCGGATTCAGTCAAATGTGGGTATGTGAGAGAGCTTGCCAGTAGCTTCTCGTGGGTAGGTGGTTCTTTCCGGAGTTTCCTGGGTTCTTCCACCACCATTTATACTGGCCTCCATGTATAGCCTATCTTGTGCTGAAACATGGCTCTAAACTCTACAACAACAACAACAACAACACCAACAGAGTGTTTTCGATATAATGATTATTGATGTAGAAAACGTCACTGAGATATAGAAAATAATGAAGAGTGACTAATTGAAAGTGTTCACCAGAAAGCTTACTTAATATATCAGTAAATAATCTCGCATCAGCATTCACACGTTACAA
>JAECUM010069342.1:0-18253 GCA_016617855.1 Megalonaias nervosa
GTTAGTGTAATTCACATAGTGCAGGTTCTGCTTTCTAATTATAACTAACAGTTTTATTTTGTAAACATCAGCATCCTACAAGAGGTTTATTTTCCATTAGGTAATAGTTGTTTTTTGAAAATGCTAATTTTGACATGAGGTCAAGTAGAGAACTATATATATAATGTTGTAACTGAGACAATTTTTCAGTCGTGCTTTAAGACTTCGAACTTTCAAATTGAGTTATACGTTGTGTTGAATATTTTATTTTTAACTGGAATCTTTTTCTTGAAATTGTTGCATTCAAGTGATTATTTTCTCTGCAAATACAAATGTACTCTAATAAAATTCTTGGATAGAGACATTCACTGAAATTTATAATGAATTCACACCTTGAATTATATTACTGTGATTCAGCCAAAGACTGTTGGAAAGTCAACACTATGAACTACCACAGACATATCAAAACCCACGGCTTTGGATTTAATTTATTCTGGACTTTAAATTATTAAGACTTGTGTCAGTAATTCTAGGAAATTTTGGGACGCAAGTTGCAATACTGTAAGTACCTTTCATTTACATTTTCACTTTGGATTCTAGGGAAGTAAATTATTTGTTGAATTTTACAATGCTTATTGCTTTTCATTCTTCTGTTACTCACCTTATGGCCAAAGACTTATAACACCACTCGTTCTTCTTCCTCTTCCTCCTCTGAACTATCATCCGGAAGGTATTAAATAACATCTGTAGAATAAATCTTTAAATATATTTTATATTAAACAATATTGAGAAGTGGATACATGCCCATTCTTTTCATTAATCAAAAATGATATAACAGGGTAATTAAAATTGTTATGTACATTATATCTTGCTGTGATCTGACCTTTACAATTGGGATCTATCCAGTAGGGGAAAACGATACACCTGTCCATGATATCGATACGATTCATGATAAACAGCCTGCAATATGAAACATATCGATACACAAATGAACTTGATGGTCTTTCCATGTTAGGAAGAGAGGTGGTGCTCTTTTATGTCTATTGACATACTGGTTGTATTTCACGCATGCAGATAGAGATAAAGGTGTTATATCTTAATATGCAATTCTCATCAATGACAAGAAAGCAAAATTACTTTCAGAATGACTATGGATCGATGCCATCTCGCCTCTGTCTGCATGGGTTCGAGTCTTGGCCAATGTGGATACGTGAAAAAGCTTGCAAGTAGCTTCTCTTGGGTCGGTGGTTATTTCCCGGGTTTTCCCGGTTTTTCCTTCACTAATTATACTGGGCCACCATATATACCCTATCATGTGCTAAAATATGGCGTTAAACCCTATAACAAGAACAACTACTGGTTGTGCAGACAGACGTGTTCAAATAAATATATATACTTCTTAATTTCATTACAGTCATCGTTATTTACGGTACTCAGTTTATCTTAACCCTGATATGTATATCTGGTATTGTAACATATGATCCACAGGGCTAAATTGATTGACCACAGAAAATGAAAATTGCATTCTACATTTAAACTGTCTGCATTTTGCCATTCTGCCCTTTCTACATTTAATTTCGAAATACCGCTACCGCTGAAAGGGAGATTGACAGCAATGCCGTTTCTTTTCGCTCATCCAACATGTATATCTGACTAGTACTTAACACCATTTTCGGGCTCAAAAACAATCACTGGTGCCTCTATTAACAATTTCCTCGCTCCAGTAACCCGATGCACTTCATAACTTTAAAAAGTATCATCACTATCGCCAGACATTATTTGCCAACGAAAACATAATGAATCACTCCAGGTATCAGACATTGTGGGCTTTCTAGGTAGCCCATATTTTTAAAACTTTCTTCATGGAAGGTTCAAACTACACAATATTGTTTATTCAAGAGCACAATGTGCCAATCAAATTTTGTTTAACAGCCATTCATGTCTTGCTTGAAGAATCCAGATATGTAAATAGTTACCTATCCGAAAAACAGACGTCGCATCAAGAACAGTAAATAAAAATGTTATACTTCGCAGAACACATTTTCATATATGCTGGACTAATTTGCATGTGTTTTCGTGCATCACTGTTCTCCAAGTGTGTCAGTGCGTTCAAATTTGGCTTGATTGGCGCAATCATACGCCCTGACAACACCTCTGTTTAAGTACCTTACATATTAATGACTTTTGTGAGAAGATTCTCTGTTACTTTGCCAGTACGTCAAATTTGTCATGCAGGTAATAAGCTGCACTAATTCATGATTGTTAGTTAATATTTAATTTAACCGGAACAAGCAATAACCACCAATGAGACTTCAATGTAACTTATTTCACCCTGTGACAAAACGCAAGAAATTCTGCTTAAAAAGTGGTTATGAAATGATGAGAAAAGTACTTAATTACACTTGTGTAACGTGTTTGGAATGTATCATATATGCTGAATATGCTGCTGGGTTAAGATAATTAGCATAGAACGGGATTGGGGGGGGGAGATTACAAAAAGGGGGGGGGGCGAATTACAAACCAAGTTAATCTGTGCTGATTTGCAGACGGCGAGCGAGTATTCTCAACAGTTTTTTTTTTCATATTTACTAAAACAAGTGATTGCCTAGGACTCCAAATGCTGTTTCAGATGAATTATATATTGAACAAAAGGCAAACTAATAATAATCATTCACGACTGCTAAAGACAAAAAATAACTTATATACAGTATCATTTTGTATCGATTCTCCATCTCTTATATTGAAATGTGTATCCTTACAGCAAAAGTATTGATGCATCAATATATTGATGAATCGTTTCACCCCTACTATCAAGTATATGATATTGTCAAGCTGTAATGTATATTTGCATTATAGTTGTATTATCATATTTCCTGAAGCTGAGAAAGCTACATATCAGATATATAGAAAACATCAGACAGAAAATGTTTGTTGTACATGACACTCTGTCAAGCTATGATACATATCTGGGTTAAATATTAGCAAAACGACAAACGAATGAACAAACAACAGCGCAGAATAATAAGACAGTTTTTGAATAGCACAATGACAGCATCAACCTTCCAGTTATTTGTTTAATGATAGTGACAAATATACGATTGCAAAGAAAGAAAGAAATGAATTATTAATATTCAAAATGAGGTCAGTAAAATCAAGCTGATTATATTTAAACCAATTATCTGGACGTTTAACAAGCTAAATGTCAATATACCAAAACTTTGTGCTATACATAATTTGATTATCCGAGACAGAATTTAGCAAGGGCAACGATGATATATTTCTACTATGCAACAAAGTTAGAAGCATTATAAGAAGGTTCTCCTAGAATACCAGTCAGTCATACCATGTTAGACATCACCCCTGTTATATACTGATATATGTATTGCCTCAGCAATCATTGATCTATAGCATAACCTATCTGCAGTAAACAATGAGGCCAAGTTTTCAAGAATATTTCTCTCATACAAAGCTACTCAGATTTTCTTCTAATTGTGTTAGCCATACAATATTTACTCTGATGCCTTTCTCCTTAGGAATGTATATACCGATACAGTGTTGGCAATCATTTCAGTGGATGAAAGAGTTATGGTAACAGATATATGACCAATAGGTTTGAACTAAGGGTACATTTTATTTTAACAAAATGAATGCCTAATAACATTTGGTGGTCAAATCAGTTTTAGAAACGAAACAATTTGATTCTGTCTGCATACAATTTCGCAAGGAAATAGGACTCAGATTAAGAACGGTATGACCAAAGCATTTAGACGCCGCGTAGTGCAAGTGCCAATTTTAAGGGCTACCAACTAAACATGAATAGTGAAAACTAAGCTCCCCAACCCCCGCTTCTGCACAAGATGGACAATGGAACATGAATGCAGCAACAATTGTTCAGCAAATGTATGTGTGTTATTTTTAATAACATTATTAACCATTGATTACACATGTATATATTGATCCTATATATTAGTAGGCTCTTAACTAACAAACCTAACTAAAGACATTCCGTGCAGCTTACAGCGATAAATACAAATTTTCAAAATGAGATAAAATGTAATAGTAGTTACATCATACATGTAACACATCCCCAAAGATACAAACGGATGATATAAGCAATACAACTTAATTTTAACATATTCATCAAACACACATCTGATAATAATTAAATTACACAGGATAATAAATAATGAATATACATAAATGTATACAAAATAAAGCAATACTAAGTTCCTACACACGTGAAAGTTCATCTGAGATTAACTTAGATCTTCCATGTATGTGCCGACTACGGATGTTTTATTCTTGCAACACCAAAATCCATCTTAAAATCATTGATGACTATTTTTCATTGTGTTGATGAAAGTAACGGTTGTGATCAATGAATACAATAATCAGGGAAGGAACATAATTAATGTCCACTTTACAATGTTGTGAAGACAACATTAAAACCAAACACTCTTCGTTATAGTGGAATAACTTGTCTGTTGCGTATGTAATATTTGTATAAAACCCAACACACACTCGTTGATTGGCACCATTTACAGCTACCTGAGTTAATATGCCGCCAATCCACACATCACGTTGATATTCCAACATCTTAAATGATTGGTTGAAATCTGGCGCTAAAAGAAATGGTGCACTTTTAAATATGGCCTTTGAATTATCAAGTGCATAATGAAATGTGTCAGAACAGTAACAGTTCGTCTTCTTATTCAATACATTGTTTAGAGGCTTTGCAATGATGGGAAAAAAATGTCAGCACAATTTCCGATAATATCCAGGAATACCCAAACATTGCATTCTTTGGTTCTGTACATATATGCACAGGGAATGCAGAGAAAGATCTAAAACGTAACTTCTACGTGTTTCAGTTTCCATAACACTCTGTATGTCCTAACAATCTGAGATGAGCTCGGTAAAACTCACTATTCATTATATTAATTGTCAAATTTGCCTGAAGGAAGCGAACAAAGAATAATGAGATGTTTGTGAGGTGATCTTTTCAATATTCTCCTTAAATAATGATCTCGTCAACGCATGCATGAGATACATCTGAATCAGATTCTATAGTGTTCCTTATTCACTGCAATGCAGAGGAATAATGTGCATTCAAATGGCATCAAATTGTATTAGTAGCATGCAAACGAATTTGGAAATGCCGGCATTTGTTTTGCTCTATTCCTAAGCTCAAAATGCCAAACTCCTTTTTGAGAGGTAAAACCTGCTGGTATATTATGCTGTTTTAAGTCTCTCAATTCAATCTTCCATTATCGGTATCATAAATGTTTTGGTTACACAATTTACGTTTCTGCGGTTACTGCAAATATCGAAATAATTAAATGGTTTATAAACAATAATTCATGGTGAACTCCAGTTAAAGTAATTCACCAGCAAATACTCAACTTTTCTTTTTCAAACATTCCCGCTTGGGAGGATTCGTCATATAAGGGTGCTATTTTACAGGCATGGAATCTAGAATTGTAACATTTTTGCAGAATTTTTTTCTTCAGGTTGGATTATGTGGGAAGAAGTGCTCATACTCACATATAAGCGATTTTAACTCATTCATCTACGGTGGCTGTCGATCTGAAAGTTTATTATCCAGATTCTTTAATATTTCAGAATTTTGAGGACAGGTTGAAGCAGAGTCATTACATTTCAGTTGTACCTCATCATTTAAATCGTCACTGTGTGACAGGATCAAGTAAATGTATTCAATAATTTACAGACATATCTCCATCGCATAATCATTTAACATATTACACGACTGGTGACATAGTTATTTCTGTTTCAGCCTCATATGTGAGTTGATATAATTTAAATCACTTTCTCGTTAAGTTGGTAAGGACCGTGATATCTGACTAGAAGAGGATTTTGAAACATTGGCAAGAACGACAGAAATGTGTTATCAGTCTGAAAAGCCCTTGCCTTTGTAGCGTTGACCTGCCTCAATTGAATCTTATGGCAGAAGACAGAAAATAATATCTTCCTACTTCATACTAACCATGTCGTAACCTAGAAGATTAGTGTCGGGATCCTCTGTTAAAATAAGTTTTTCTTGTAATTATTCCAATAATCCATGGACATTATGCCCAACAGATATTTCAGGAGAACTACAACTGGCCAAGTGACAACTAATACAAGGTATACAATACTTGGAAACGTTTTTTATTCGGACTTTAAAATATGACTTAAGATCTTGTGTTAAATGAAAACTCTCAGATGACCAGTCGAAATAATTTCATGAGCTAACATTAGAGGTTACTGTCTATATGACTTAGGTACCATTATTTAATAGGCCAATGACAGCTCGACACCAGAAATATATATCTCACTGACCACTCGTCATCAGGTGATACCCATTTTCTTATGAGGCACAATATTGGAAAGAGTAGCTAGTTGGTACCTATACATAGTCGGCGTCGCTAATAGCACCCTGTGACAATCAGATAGCACACAAGATCCTTATTCATGTTCGACGAGAAGCGATTGTCGTTTGTCAACCTTGATTAGAAATGAGAGAGTGAATAAAGTATTTTAAACATGATCACAATGATCAATACATTTTAATTGATCAGCAACAGGAGCGCACGTTACCTCAACAAAGACTTGCCTAATGCTTGTTTTAGCCACAACGATAGATTCCTGATCAAGTTCATTCGCATGACCTAGTTTTGCCATGGTTCTAGTAACTACACACGCAGGGCAAAACTCTTGCATTTTATTTTCAATAGGATTTCTTTTTGACCGAAACAAGGTTTGCCAGTTATAAGTGGATTGACCACAACCTTTTCTCCAGAAGCTTAAGAGTGGAAAATGCAAATGCTAAAATAAGAAATGAAGTTCCAAATGTACATGGAAGAATGAATGATGGAAATGGAATAAAAACTAAAATAAATATATATGGAAAGCAAACATTATTGCGCCACACATCTAGAGTAAGATATTTTCTTGATGTTATCAAGTTAATACCGATTTTCAGGAAAAAGATAGATCACTATATTTTGCATTCTGAAAAATAGCTATAAGTTGGACATGATTAAGAGAGCACTTGACTTTGGTATTATAGTGTGTACTTAATGGCAAAGCTCGTAAAGTTTGTACTTCACTTTCAGATGAATGTAGGGCGCACTAAGATTTGGACAAAGCATACATGTTTAATGCATATGAGTTGGTACCTGAGGAATATTGACATACATACATACATACATACATACATACATACATACATACACACACATATATACATACATACATACATAAATACATAAATACATACATACATACACACGCATACATACATACATACATACATACATACATACATACATACATACATACATACATACATGCATACATACACATTGTTATGTATATTTAATTTATAATATATGCTTCACCTTTGACCATGATTATGGGTAGAATTGTTCTCTAACTGAATTGTTTCATAGTTTTAAGATGGAAATTATGTTTTTGCCTACCTGAGTCTCTTAGTGTTCTTTAAGGTACATACACAACGGATATTTCAGTTGAATATATAGCTTTGCTTCTATCTCAGATGGTTCTGGAAGCTAAATTCCTTAAAATTGTGCCGAAAATTCCATATGAAATTAGAGGATGGCAAGGACAAATATTATGTCGCAGGTCAAGTGAGTATATGTATACACGATGAGTGGTAAACAGTTGTTTTAAATCTTGTGTTGTGATCTATCTATTGTATCCGATATAGTTTGATTCATATATATTTGTAGAGGAATTATGTATTCAAAGTATTCATTGGAGTTACTGAAGTGCTCATTGACTTCCAGTTCAACACGATTTTTTTCGAATTTTTTAAATTGCTTAAAATGCCTGGTTGATTACATCAATGCCATAACAGGGCATTGAAGTGTATTTGTTAGGATATTCAACTTTACTAGTATATCAGGACATTTGAGACTATGGGAAAACATTCGAAAAATCCTACCGTCTTGGAAACTGTGATAGAACATGCAGAGTCAAATTGGCCTTAGTTCACAATATTTTGTTCCTTTTAATGTTCACTTTGTATTTAAGGGACAAATGCTGTTTATCTCAGTTTACGTAAATTGATGTTTTCACTTTCTTTATATGTTAAGACCAAGGATCGTAACAATACATATATGCATATATTTATCAGAATCAATATAGTGGCCTTTAGAATGATCTGTATGACCATATATTTTTGCACAAATGACTGATTGATAGAAATAGAATATGCAGATCATCATATTTTCATTTGAACTTGTTACACCGTTCAAAGGGAATATTGTATACGTCGTGTTATAAACATTAATTTCCATCTCAACAAGTGGTCATCCATTCTTCTCTCATACAAAGTCAAAACTGAATGAACTTTTAATACCTTTCACCTCTTTCAAATCGATATTAATTATAGAATGGACTTGACGTAACGCTTCCTCCATACAATCTGCCCAAAAAGGACATACATGTAGAGATAATTAAATGACACATATATATTTGACGGAGGTGCATTACATATCAAATTATATCCAAACTGAAGTTTGAAAACACTCTATACGAGTGAATGAGAATTTTCTTTCCGAAAGCCTTATATTATTTTTGTTTATTTGAAGCATATCGTTTTGTATTCGTTATGACTGATATGTGTTGTTGTTTTTGTTTAATCATTTCTTATTACAGATGAACATTTAGACATGCAGTCTACAGTTCTAACTTGTAATTCAGTTACGTAAAGGAAGGTGTTAGCAGTTACAGGAAACCTGAAATTGCAATATTTGAAAGTTGAGTGAAATGCGCCTGTAGATTATTTTCAGTGAAAAACACTGCGGACAAGGATGATCGATCAATTAATCAATACAGTATACTAAACTCATTTATTCATATTTAAGATTTTAGACACTAATTTCAAACATTTGACTACGCTTCTTGAATGGATCGTCTTGTGCTGTGCGTGTATTACTGCATCTAGGCCTGATGTGTCCGTTATGTTACTCCCACCTCTGCTTTTCATAATATTCAAGGAAAATATTGAACCCGTTCTCAAATTCAGAGAAGGTGAGTTCTCCATCAGCTGGTAAATAAATAAATAAATAAATAAATAAACAAATAAATAAATAAATAAATAAATAAATAAATAAATAAATAAATAAATATACTGAATGGTATATTTAATGAGAGCGTTCATTCTTCATATTATCCGAGATGTTATAGAGCTGTTATATATATATATAATTCGTACTGAGAATATTGAACGAGAGGTATAATTTAGATGATCCCACAAACAAAACTTCAGCTGCATCTTAGTGTGAACATTCATATACATATGGAAGGAAAACACCTTAGAGAGGACATAAACATAATTCTTTCCACGTACAATCTAGGTCAAACTTTTCAAACCAGTACGGTAGAAAACTGTCGTCATCGAGGTCAAAATCATAGAAAGAGAATTCATCTGAACTGTAGATGACATCTAGTTGTATAAGTGCCTCTATCTGCTCATCCGAATCTAATATATTATCAGCTGAAATGAAATAAAGTATTTTGTTTTATTTCTGTCAGTTACAAAAAAAAAATAAGTTTCTTACTAGGAGAAAACTAGTGTTCACTTGGATGATTGATATCTTTCCTATATGTTTCTTGCTTCAGATTAATAATTGTCTATGTATTGCATTTTATCGTTAAATTACACAAGACACAACATTTGATTTAACAGTAAGGCTCCATTGCTATACACTAAAATCCTGATAAATAACGGCTGCAAGGAGGAAATATATATATATATATATATATATATATATATATATATATAGAGAGAGAGAGAGAGAGAGAGAGAGAGAGAGAGAGAGAGAGAGAGAGAGAGAGAGCGTTCCGATGGCCTAATGTTTAGCGCGACCGCCTCGAATGCCGGAGGTCGTGGGTTCGTTCCCTGCCTTAGTCATGCCAAAGACTTATAAAAATGGTAAAAACGGCTGCTTAGCTTTTCGATCAGCATTAAGAGGTTAGTGTTAGGACTGCTCGGCCTTTTGTCAGGATAATATGACTGGGTGGGACATCATGCTAGATGTCTGCTGCATAATGCCGCAGTGCTAGACATCGCCATAAACTGCCTCACTGCAGACATGGTAGCTATATGACTGAATATATATATATATATATATATATATATATATATATATATATATATATATATATATATATATAACAAAAAAATACAATTGTTTTGAAATATTCCTTTATTTTTTTTCATTAGCATATATTCGGAAATCCATAACGGCTACAGTCTCTGTTATATGCATCAGTTGTGTCAATGGTGAAAGCATAATGTAGTCTTAGTTTCTTTTCGTACAGTATTTTGGATGCGGTTTTACTGGGGTATAATTTTCGGTATTTTAACGAAAAATACGTTCTTTCTATTAAATTTCCGTGGATCTTGAATAAGGGCCATGTTCATCAGTTTCATGGACCTTTGCGACATAGGCAAGATATCGATGATCCACAAAGGTATGAACATTTGAATAGAACGTTACAGATCTACAGAATACTTGCATTTTTTATGAAGTGATTGGATATCAATTTTGCACAAAGAAAGGTTTAAGAAATGCATGATAGGGTAAGAAATACAAAGATCTGAAAACAAGTTGTAGCTGTAATATCAATCATAGAGTTACTACTTCTTTCTGGTTATCCTGATGTAAAGTAAAGACGAGTTTGTATTGCATAGAACATGTAACAAATCATTCCTGACTTTAAGTGATTTGTTTGGCTACGTAATTGGAAGTTTCATATCCCATGATACATAGTACAGCTTTGAAGAACAACTGTAGATGTTATTTAAGAGAACGCAAGGTTCGTTATTAAACGATGAATTAATCCATTCTCAGATGAATGAAAACTATATTATTTTATAAATTGATTCAATGAATCTAATCAAGACAACATACACCATTCATGTAGGGAATTTGATGGAAAGAACATAAACCATGAACATAGTATGTTCAATGCATCTTACATATTTTGCTTGGAGACTTTATACTTATAAGTAAGTGAACATGTATAAAATACAGTTGTAATAGAACACAAAATAAAGTTTTAGAGATAAATATACATTTGAAAAGGCATTGAATAGTTGAAAAGATTGCGTTACACATTTTGATAATGGCATACGTGAAGTTAAATATTGCGTATATGTTGTGCACTTTTTTAATAATACAATAGAACAATTGCAATTAATAAAGTAATACAAAATGCACAGTGTCACCCTAAGGAGAGATGTCTGATACTGAAATATAAGGACAACTATGATAAAGTCTCTTTAATTTGGTAAGAGGATTTGCTCCAATACAATGATACCAAAATTGAATAATTTGGAAATATGTATGCATGCATCTTAGGTATTGTACAGGAATAACACCAATTCAATTATTATAGCAAGTTACAGGATAAAGCTGTTGTTTTGGTATAAGGAGGACTTGAACTTGATATATGTTCAAACTATTGTAAGTTTAGCAATGCTATGGCAAAGGATTTTGGATTTAACTACTGAGTATACTTTATAGAATAGATTTCTGTTTTGCAAAACAAGAAAAACCTTTTTGATGGTTGAATAAATACGGGACAAAATATATTCATTACTGGCGGGTTAATTGTGTAGATATTAGAATAACAACGGTTTCTTATTTGGTTGAATAGAAAAAGAAATATGCCATGTCTATGATTCTATATTTATTTCTGCATTAATTTAGACAGATACTTGATACAAATTCGTGGACAAATTATAAATACTGCCTTGACAGACTTTTATTTCGGGATTTAATACTAACATGAATTAAAAAATTTTGTGAGAGAGCTAATTAATACACATTGCAAATGCATGTAAGTCTTTATAATTTAACACGAGGTTGTAGACCATGAATGAAATGTATCTGTCCACATTTATTCTGGGTGGTTTTGGTTATTGGATAAATTATAAGAAACAATAAAATTATTAGATAAGTTACTGTTAATAATACATAAAATAATGCATTTCAATATACTGATGGTACATATATATTGTTAGATGCTGGCAAAATATCAACCTAGGCTGAATATGCAAAACCAATCTCATGGCCAAAAGAGGAAGCTAGGAATGTTCTGAATGGTGTAGTAACATAATCAAATGTATAAATGTCTCAAGTGTACTTAAGTAGGGATATTTATAACTTTTTCAAGTAAATTCCTCTAATATCATGAATAAGATACCGAGGCGAATACTTTAAGATACAGAGCCGTTTGTTGATAACAATGACACACATAACGTAATGTTTTAGCATGCGAATGGAGATAAATGTCTTCATCTGTATGTCTTTTTTTTTACCTGTAAAATGTGTGTTTTTCTCATCATTCTTAAAAATTAAATTTAAAATACATTTGAAGGTAAGATGGTGAGAAAATAAATACCTCAGGTATGAAACTGGATTGATCAGTTAATTCATGTGATACCTACTAGTCGTTTAAATGGTATTTAAATTAATTTTCGAATCGATGTGTACAACTGTAGGACACGTGTATGTGCCCATGAGTACAAATAAGCTTTCCTCCACCGTATAGCTTTCAATATCCTCTGTGACAAAATTTACGATCTACCAATATTCTGAAATTATGTTTATTCTTTTGAATAATATTTCCTGTTATCATTACGGATTAATATTTAACTTTTCCTATGTTGAAAGAAGCACATTTACAAAAGCTTCGGGACTGATTGTGTTCAAGTCATTTTATTTTCATTTTATTATTTTTATACTTATATTTCACGCAAAAATGATTCCGGTCATACAATCGTATGCTGGAAATTGCGGAAGATATGTTAAATTCAAAAACTCCACCCTCGAAGCTACATTCATCCTCATGCATGTGTCGCAAGGACACATGGGCAGAAGGTAGATCTTTAATGAATAAACCTATGTACAACATATCATCCTTGAGGAAGGTTGCCCCAAATGCCAATAAGTTGAATTATTTAAATAATGTACTATGCTATATTAGCATACTGTTGATGTTATGTTGTATAGTTTCGTATCGGAGAACAACTACGTTCAATTAGCTTTTTATATAAGCTCCGTTATGATGACAATAGTAAGCTATATGACAACAATAGAACGGGTGGAGACAGAATTTGAAATCACAGCAAGTGATATATACTTAATACAGATACAATTGAATACTACCGAATCACAATATTCAATTATTGAAATGTCCCCAACTGTGCAGAAATCATACTAGAAGTTGTCGAATGGAGTTGTCATCACCAAAACTGAAGCAGAAAATTTCTGAGTCCAGTTTAATTAAAAACAAAATCCGATAGTCCGAAACAAATTGCTCGTATTGACCGATATATCTTCTAGCTTACTAACCGGTTATTCTCAATTGTAGCCCTTACGATCATTTTTAACTGACATGGTTAAAATAATTACCAATAGGATCAAGCATATACTCAAAATGATCACGCTCTTCTTTACAAAACTTTTGACTTGTCATTAAATCCGATGGTTCATTAATACGCACTTAAAATTCTCTTATGATTGTATACTTATAAAAGGGAATAAATCCTTAAAAGATGATCCACATTCTTGCTTAAAAGAACGTATTTCAGTACATTGAGTCACGTCGGCAAATATATATGGCGATGGCTTTATGTTTGCCCTTTCTGGAGGCTTATACAAAAGACATAATACATATATCCCCCATAATCCCTTCAGTTAAACACCACGTAACCGCTTGCCACTTAGAGCGTTCACCATTCACATTACATTTCTTTTTGTTGTGTTGTTTTTCTTACAGATTTGCTTGAATATATATTTTCAATGGGGCAATTCTGACATACATAAATGCATTTTCTGTATTGTGCTCAGTCAAATAATGCCATACAAGTTATGTAAGTTATGTATGTACATTCCTGAAAAGTAACTTTTAGTCCTCCTAACCAACAACTTCGTTAGCTAAATACGTGCTTTGCATTAACTGACAAAATCCAATTTCTTTACATCTAAAGAGTTTATGAGTCTGATGTGGTCTTCCCGTTTCTTCCCTTCTTCCGACGATATTAACCATGAAGAATCCTAGTCGAAATAACGAAAAGCATAAGAATAGTATATATGCTTTTGAACAAAAGTAATAGATAAAGCTAACGTAGCGGACTAATGACTTTGTTCCATTTACGTCACGTATCCAAATTAAAGGACCTCTCTTCTCTCGCTCGACAAAAATTTCAAGATTTAAGCTCACAAATGGCCAACATGATGTTTATAATGTATTCCTGAGTGTGCATGTATATGTCCCAAACCATAAGCATAGTTTCTCTATGATGACTAATACAGGGTTATCTGGGTTTCTTGTAATCCTTCTCAACCCATGCTTTACAGGCCGACACTTGTCTTGGGGTATGAGGACAGAGTTTATTGGCTAAGATTAAGTTGGAATTCTTTACCAACCTCCTGTGTAGTGATAAGCTAGCGGCTTAATACCAAGTTTTGCAAACTTAAGTTTGTGCTGACATGTGGCTAGCAATGCACAATGTCTGTTTCAGGTTAAATATCATCCGCGCTGTAATTTCATCGTTACTGTCAGCGAATAAGGACATACCGAAAGTATTGCGAAATAGGTCACATAAACCAGGTAATGAAGATGATATATTCTCACATAGAGTTTTTGGGATTTGTGTAAGATTCAGGCTGTGAGCAATTATTCCTTGTTATGTTCAATAGTATGTTTGTATTTTATCTTCAGTCTGCATAATTATTTACTGTCGTGCTTATATGTACGTTCAGAGAAAGTATGTACTTAAAGTATATGCTAGAAGTACACAGTACTCACATGAATGTTTGTACTAAGTTACTATCTTGGGGTAATTGTTAATTCATTCGAGCAAGGTTTGGAAAATGTCTTTGTGATACATCAAGACTGTTGGCACTTCGGCGCGTTCAAGACCCGACCATATATTCGGAACACCCTATACTCATCAACTTATGATACAAACGTTAGGAAAAATGTGAATTTAATTCGTAATATTGTAATTTTTCCTTCATTTTCATGTTAAAATTTAACAAATAAAATGTATGTTGATCTGTCGCTGATTCTCGGAGGTATTTAATGACGTTGCAACAACGTTACATATTTAAGGGGGATACAGAGGCCAATGACGGTTTATAACCTTATAGAGAATGAAAGATATAAATATATTCACCGTTGTAATCAAACTGTGTCATTGCTTCCTTGAATTCAGGGAAAGTAATCTTATTGTCTAGATGAATCGTACCGTCCACCATTGGGAACAAGTTTTCCGTTGAGTACTTGTATTCATATAGTTCTGGGGCGACTGTGGTAGCTCCGGACGTCATCTCTGTTCCACCAAAACTAGATTGGAACACGGACAACAAAGTATATTCCTTATTATCTCTCTTTGCGTAACTACAATTAAGTGGCAACTAATTTTTACGCAGCTAACAATGCTTCAAAGTTATCAAGCAACTGAAAGCTAAACGAATGTGAGGTTGATTTTCAACAGAGTTATATCTCTCATTTACAACTGCTTTTCACAACAGTGATTGAATATCGTTTAGGTTCTTTCAAGTGAAAGTGAGGCGACACCACTGTACTGATTGGCAAAGTGACACATTTTACAAGCTTACAGTGATAAATGATGTAAAACTAGTAGAATAGGGTAAAATACACCGTCTGGATATGAGTATATTTTCCGTTGTGATGTCTCAGGAATCCTAACCAATTTCTCGAAACAAATATATGAAATATATGTTTTAAATATATTCATATTGTAATATAATATCCTCAAATACATGGAAAAATTCGTTTCACTTGTTGTGTGCCTTAATTTATTTGATTTTCAAATGCATTGCTTTCTAACACGCAATCAGTGTTTTATGATAAGGTGCAAACATAAAACTACTGAAGTTCGCCGTTCAAAGTGATTCGGGCACTTTTGGGCATTAGAAAAGGCATTCAATACACGTGTTTTACATAATGGTAATACTAGTAGAAGGTTACTTTTATAAATTAGCGTTCTGATATTAGATGTTGTTCCCGCAAGGTAGAGGCATTGCATAATGTTTGTTTTTACCTCGAATGCAACTAAATTTACCTATTGTTGCAAGCTGAAAGTAGTAAGTATTTTTCCTATTTTAGCAAATCTGTGTGGTCCGTATTATTGAAGTGGTACCTAATAGAGATTTATATTAATAAAAACAGTTTTATTGTGCTAAATGTTACTAAATATTTCATTGCAAATATCTTAATAATGAAATATGCACCTAAATTAATCATCAGAATGAGAACAGTATTATTCATGCGGGGCCCTGAGTGGCTGAGTGGTCTAAAGCGCTAACCGTTACGGATCACTGCCATCTCAACTATGTCTGCGTGAGTTCGAGTTTCGGATTTGGTCAATGTGGGTATGTGAGAAGGCTTGCCTGTAGCTTCTAGTGGTTCGGTGTTTATTTCTGAGGTTTTCTCGGGTTCTTCTTCCACCATTTATTTTGGCAATCATTTATAGCCTATCTTGTGCTGAAAAATGGTGTTCAACCCTAACAGAAAAACAACATTCTTCATATATTAAATATGAGAGTTAGGTATCGCCTGTTAGCTGATAATGGAAGCGATGGACAGTGCTTTCCACATAGAAACTTATAATTAATTCATTCTCAACTCTGCTGGAATCTGAGTAAAGGCTGTATAAGACGCTAATTATATAATATGATCTAAACAGATTCAATATATCCTCCTTAATTACCAATATTAATTTCATGTTCAGCATCATATTTTAACATGATTCAATATTTCAGTGACAGATTATTAATACACAACGAGGACAACAATAAACACCAAATAATTATAAATATGCACCATTAATGTTACTAATTACTTAAAGGACAAATATGTTAAAGGGTTTTTATCACATTATATTTATTACACTACGGATTAACATAAGATAATACATGAACATGAAGATGTCAATGTTATTCCATAACACAATCAGAGACAGATTTAATAATTTACAACTAAATAAGTACATTCCGCAAAGCAAATAGAACTGTCAATTAGTTTATGTCAGATATTGTTTCTCTTTCAGCAATATAAAAACATATATTTTAAGTAAATCTCATGTTTAGCAAGTCAAAAGAAACTTGAAGGCAGACCAATAACTCACCTTGCACAGCACATGCAAAGTAATCCAAAAAACATCAAACCCATCATCTGTAAACAAGTCATTGTCTGAAAATAAACTTTGTTTGTAAAGGATTTTCATCTGCTGATGCGTTGCCAAAAACATATTGATGAAAACTGTAAACTTAGTTACGTCAGAGTCACACTTATGATTAAAACAAGAGGTAATTAAAATAGTTTAATATATTTACAGTTGATCTAAGTCATTATTCTGTTTTAGTAACAGTAACCCCGACTCTCTCTCTCTCTCTCTCTCTCTCTCTCTCTCTCTCTCTCTCTCTCTCTCTCTCTCTCTCTCTCTCTCTCTCTCTCTCTCTCTCTCATCCTTAGGTCGGTTTCACTTAACTTTTACCATCATTCATAAGTCCAGAGATATCGTGGGATGGCACAAACGAGAATCCTCTACCTTCGTCATTTCATATATTTTACCCGTATCTTGCTACGCTGATCCAGAGAGAGAGAGAGAGAAAGAGAGAGAGAGAGAGAGAGAGAGGGGGGGGGGGAGAAAGGGGGGCTTTGGACATGTTCATATTTAAGCAACAATAATCGGAGTTTAGTACATTGTAGTATGTTTAAGAAGCAAAAAGAAATACAAAACATTAAATACATCACAGTATGTGTGCCACGTAACCGAGGAATGTACTATATAATATCGACATGGTTTGCATCTTTGTATCATTGATAAACACTGTAGATAAATCTCAAGGAAAGGGAACACGTTTCGCTACGACGAACCATATTCTTGTAGTTTTCTTGGTGTAATTCTATTTCAAGGTTATAATCCAGCCCAAATTCATTTTTTTCCTCACTCCACATTTCTGCGTAGTTTGTCCGTTATGCATGAGAGGGTAGGAGGGAACAGAAATCATAAAGGATTGTGACGAAAATGTGTGCCATATTAAATTCATTTAGAAAAGGATGATTCTCAATACTTAGTATAGTTATTTTCATACTTCAGTAATGACTGCTGTGTGGAAATTTATCTTTAATCTAGAATGAAATGCAGACGGCACATGTGCATATTATTGCGCCATGGGCGGATCACAATTTGATATACCAA
>JAECUM010069347.1:0-19876 GCA_016617855.1 Megalonaias nervosa
TATATATATATATATATTGGTGCGAATGGGTGTGAATATAAATCTATGAATGTGTATGTGTTCGGGTGTATACATATACAATCATAGATCTCCTGTGTTGATTTAATGTTTGTAGATATTATTGTCTATCAAACACACTGCCATCAAGTTACGAAACAAAATTAAATAAGTATCAATATTTATTTCTCATTGCAAATCCGTTTAATGTAAATAACGAGTCTTATGCTGTATCGCACATTTGTTTCTCCCCCTTTTGTCAAAAACTGGTCCGTATTCGCCCAAAGAAAGCTAACCATTATAAATGGGGTTATTTTCTGAGTGAAGATCATGTAAAGAAATATTAGCCTGTAACAGTTAGGAAATAATCATTAAGTAACACACAATTATTCTTTAGCAGAGGTTAGCCAATGACGTCACGCTTTCCATACGAGATTGCCTAAGGTACAACAAGTCGATGAAGACACTGGCCTCAGTGTTGGGCATTATTTTCAAAATAAGCAATTTAAGAAGTAGGTGCTTTTTAAAACTAATAAAAGAGGGATTATCCTTAATCTTGTTTGTACACCTGAAAACGTATAGGAAATAAGGATTAAATATACAACACGATGTACAAAACTGAAGGCAGATGAATGGGATGTGGGCTCAAATAACTTTGATTTAAGTGATTTGAATAGATTAGATTAACATCATCTGTGCAGAGCAATACAAAACAAGAATGGGGTAATATTTTAATTCCCTTGAAACTTCTGATATATTGGTCATAGTTGTATGATATGAAATGCATAATCATCCTTCATAATATGACCATTGTCACACTAATTAGACTACATGATTTGACCATTTTAAGAATAGCACATTGTTGGGAAACATTACTAACTCTATGCAAGCTTTCGCGTCAAGGAAATAAATCCCCTCCCATTTCCATGTTTCCATTTCACCTAACGCTTCAAACTCGAAATTAATACATTGGCATTGATATACCGAGCTTCCTTTAGTCTCCATATTTTAATTGCAAACGTTAACCTCCCATCCTCACATACAACAGGAACAGATTGAAATTCTTTTTCAATGTGCGTCAATTATTTTGTACGATAGAGGCATGGAAAGGTAATTTGCAACGTTACCATATATGTTTTGATAATGGCATAGCTTTTCAATCTAATTATATGCAGGGAGTTCTCACCAGACGCGTTACAAAGTCATCAGTTTTAGCAAGTGTCATATTTCGGCCGGTACAGATGTGAACAGTTCGGCAAAACGAATATCACTACCGTTTTAGGTTTTAGGTTTGGTGGTCTATAAAGAATAATACAAACAAACCTCCGTGCATGTTGTATGTCTGTGTATATATAGTCAATACCACTGTGACGTTCTGTAGGTACTAATACGTAACAGTCCACGTAACGTTAGGAGTGTAATATTGTCATACAATTGTGTGGCATAGTCAATACAAACATTTGAAATAAGGCTTTTAATGGTTTCTTGGTTTATTTCGAAATAATTAATTTGTGGTACTGACACTTTTAACACGACTGACATGACAATATATAGAACTGTGATTCTGACCTTAGGTTGTATGTATCCAATACTTTTCAACACACGTACACAAACGCGGTAATTATTTGATTTGAAGTCTGTTTTAATGAACAGCACTTCTTAAATGTGTGTGTATGTGTGTTTCGTTTCTTATTTAATCTTTCTTTCGGTGATACTATTAGTAATGTTTATTCCGTATGAAGATCGTTAATGGAAATGGTTTAGAACCTTAGCTGACTGATCGCATAAATGATTTTTTTTGAACCTTAGCTGACTGATCGCATAGATGATTTTGTTAAAAAGTGTAACAAAGAGGTTTAACATTTAACAAAAATACTTCTAAACCTCACAATCGATCTTTTAATAAATTAAGTTCTAGTATCAATCTAAAGAAAGTTGATCTTGCCAATAATAAATTACGAATCAGAGGTTTAGAGTTTAAGGAAATCAAGAAGCAGTATACTGGAGAATGTGAAGAATCAGATTAGGCTATCTTGCAATGACACACATAGCAGTGTTAAGTGTCCTTAGCCTTGCTTTCATATCAAAGTATTCAATATATAAATTGTAAGACAACAATGAGTATTCAGATTTCATTGAAGCACATATCTTTAATATTTAAATGGGTGTTTTTTATTTTCTTTCTTGGATTTTTTTCTTCCAACATTGGTATTGTTCATGGCGATGGAAGGTATAAGTATGTTGCTCTTACCAATATTAAATTTCTAATCCTAGGTTTAGGGTTTAGAGGAATCAAAAGGCGTTATAGTGGAGAAAGTCAAGAATGATAACAGGTTATTTCGCACTGGCACTCACTGGCAATGTTCTTTATGATACCGCTAGTCACCCAAGATGCGGAATCAAACACCACGAGGCTTGATAGCAAGCAAGCTCACCTGTATAAATCGGTCTTTATAAATGCAAAAAAAAATATTGCGAAATGTACAATGGTCGCTTCGAAAATTAAGCACAAGTAAATAAAAACTAAGCTGGAGATTACATAGGTACAGGTTAAAGTAACCAAATTCATGAATATTGTGAGGAAATTCGCTTAAGTGATAAAATACAATAATAGGTAGATCACATAAGTTTTAATGCACAGAGTTTTTCTGTACAGACATATTATTTGACTTGATACTGTTATTTGCAACTTTCAAAATATTTTACTGTGTATAAGTGAAGGCATCCATGTTATGAGCTTTGATGAGTGTTGCTCAATAGACTTAATGCAAAAGTGAACTTTAAACTTATATTTACCTCACTGAAGAAGCAAATGTTATGTTATGACAAACACGATATATATATATATATATATATATATATATATATATATATATATATATATATATATATATATATATATATATATATATATATATATAGTTTTCTTCATACCTATTAATCTGCTACTTATTAGTCAGAGAATGGTGCACACCGATTAACTTAGTGACAAATAGAAATATCAATACAAACGACGAATGACAGTTTCCCTCAATATATTTTCTTAAGTAAGGCATAACAATGTTTACAGTCTGTCCACTACAACTGCATTATAATCATCATAACTGACTTTTATCTACTTATGAATTATTCGAGTGTATTTTCTTTTGGTGAGGAGGCGATTCGTCAGGTACTTGTGATGGTGGAAATCATATGATACGTATATTAGGTCTGAGAGTTTAATACCAACAAAACTTATTGCACTTCTTGATCTATGGAAATGAACCTAATGCGTGAAAAGGAGTTTGATTCATGTTGGGAGATTTGTCTAAAACCTTAACAACCTGTAAACAAAACGATTGTCTACAAAAGTGGTAACATCATCCAAAGGTACGCAGTATAGCCTTGTTAAACTTGTAATGAATTTCTAATTACCTGCATATCAACACTTGCTTATTTCCAGCACATCAACGTATACATAGGGCATTTTTACTGGACAGAGGAACGGCGGTTGGGCCGAGGACATACGCTCAGAGATTTTAATCGTATCGGATGAGTAGTTCTATCCCTCACAGAGAGAGAGAGAGAGAGAGAGAGAGAGAGAGAGAGAGAGAGAGAGAGAGAGAGAGAGAGAGAGAGAGAGAGAGAGAGAGAGAGAGAGAGAGACTCAGTATTTCTCAAAAGTATTTGCATCGCCATGTATTGCATTAACTATCTGACATTTCAAAATGGTGAAACAATATTTATTAGGTATCTTCTTGGCACTTTTCGTATATATATATAATATATATATATATAATATTCCGGCCAATTTGGTTATTAATCTAAAAGTATGTAACTACTTGCAAGTATTAACGTACCGACTTGTATGATACTTTTATATGCGTCTATATTGTGTAAAATATTTGTTAACGTCTGTTTGACATTGGATTAAAAACTATTAATCGATTAATATAACATTTCCACTTTAGGATAGCTGCTGCTGTTTTTCATGAACATGTACATATGTTTTAAATCTTTAAAAGAAAATAGAAAAATTGACAGGAAAACAAAGAATACAAATTTAGAGATATAATTCCCTAGAGAACTACACATTTAGACATATAATTCCCATAATTCCCAAGTTCTTGAGGAAAAAGTAATTAAACTAATAAACATAGCTAGAAAATAAGCAATATCACGTGGTCGGTGTCATACATAAACAAACAGATCTCTGGAGAATTATTTTCACATTTGCCAATAACCAACTAAAGAATTGTTGTTTTCAAAATTATACGTGTCCCAGTCACGCTTGTAATCTTTAATGTGTAATAGTGATGTCTTTTAATCCTATTGTCTATAATGTTGTAGAAATGCACAGTACTGTTCAATGAATAAAATAATTACATAATACAAGCTAAGATTATATATATATATATATATATATATTTACGTTACGTATCGTCGACTATCAACCTATTCCTCCCTGTCTGTCGGTATCAGAAGGATTGAAATAACTAAACCGATAAGAAAATAGTCCACATGTGACCAGAGGTAAGTTATCCTGACCTTCAGAAATTACGCCCAACGAATCGTGTATAATAGCTCGCTTTTATTGGCGAAGTATTTCAACAGACCCCAGTCAGTCATTGGGTTGAAAATGAAGAGAAGTGTATATGTTTTGGTCTTTGTACTCCTGGATTATGTTCACTCAGGTACGAACATATGATATATGATTCATTTATATTTTGTAAATTTTAGAACCTATGCAATTTTCCTGACTTTGGAAAGCTTCCTATTACTGCAACTCTTTTAAACCGCAAAATGCAAGCCGATAATACCTAACTTTGGAGGAGTTACTATGCTTTTACTAGTAAATTTAAGCTATGTAAGCCTTCCGTTTCTTTTAATATACAAATTTCTTCTGCTGCAAATATCCATTCATACATTAACATAATAGTATACTATTCCGGCTAATAGAAAGCATAGAAAGGGGGACATCATCGACGAACTTTTGTCCGCATATTCTAGACCGGAGGAAATGTATCAAAAAGATAACTTAATTACTTTGTCTTTTTATCACTTTATAACCTTTTCTGATGTACTTTTGGAGCATATGCTTCTTTGCTGTCGGTCATCTTAGGCATTACAAATAATATTTTTTCATGCTGGGTGTACTTTGTATGATAAAACGCACTCTCACCATATTTATTTTAAGTATAAAACAACTCCGAGAAGTATTTCCAAAAGGATGACACATACATTCGAAAATATTAAGAACATACAAAGCTCGGACAGCACATATTTCTTTTACAGTTCTTTTGTTATTTTTTCTCCAACATATACTATTAATTTTAAGTTGTTTACTAATCTGATATGTGTTTATCATCTAATATTTATATGACTTAATTAAAAGGCTACATATCTTTACAGTTCTGCATAATGATTTTAACCCATAAACTGCTTTGCATCTTTTTACCTTTCTTTGCACAAAAGTGAGAAAGAATATGTGTCAAGGAAACATGCGCTTGCGCATTCCTTGTACTTTCCTAAATATTCCTTTTGCCCGTTTGGTTATTTTCATGAAATTATTCCTTAATCAGTCTGAGACGTAACTTTTCATACATCATAATCTTAGTATTAGTAATAGCCAAGCATATAAATATGTCCACGAATAGTGCATGTGTTGCTCCCGTGCATCAGTTAACCAGTTTTAAAGAAATGTGTTAGGTGTATGATATTAATGCAGGTTTATTTCCATTTGTTAAGCCAAAGAATACTCTTTGAATAAACGATCGGTTTATGACAGGTTTAACCACATTGATAAAATGGAAAAACATACTTTGCTAACTTGGTGCCAATGACACAAAGTCGAAGGAAAATAAAGAAATTCAATAATTGTCTTTCATTTGTATACGCCCGTCTTATAGACGAGGTTATTGATTGATGCAGTTGTCCTTCCGTCCGATAAACTCCTGATTTTGGGTCAAATAATCAAGAGGTCACTAACTGAAAAAAAACAAGAACGGTTTCTACGTGGCTTTCACTTAGTATAAGCATAAATAATGTGATTAATGTCAAATTCATGGTCAAGTGGACGACTGTCAAGGTCACATAAGAGAAAGAATTTCAGTTATCTTCATTGACGAATATTAATCATGGTGGCGGGGTTATACAAAGTGCCGCGTAAAATACCTTTTATTTGTATTATATATTTCATAAAATGAGATATTGAAATGTAGCAATCGGAGAAAATGTATATCGATACAGTTGTGATATCACCTGCATCGTTAAAATAGCAGTATGTCTTTTGCAACTTTCGTTTCTCATTGAGGAAATACTTCTAAAGGATAGCCATGGACCGGGCCAGTCTGTGATGATTATACAGTACCTCCACTTCAATAATCATCAGCGTACGACTTTACGGAAACAATGTGTTAAGAGAAATAAAAAATATCTTTGTCTAAGAATAAAACAGTAATTAATTTGACAAAATGTACCATTTTAAAGAAGGAAAAGAGGGAACTAAATATGTACTGATTTGATGTGCTAAATCGTTATGTTATAAGTTATGGAACGTTTCAATCGATACAATAATGCGGACTTTAATCGCACTGACACATAATAGAAAAATAACCCCATAGAATTTGACGGTGTTTGCCTTAAAAATGTTTACTAAAAAGACAAAAAGGCCGGATTATTAGTAGATGTATGGAAATACTTTAATGCTTGTGACAATACTATGTTTTCACATCCCTTGTTTCTTATAATGGTATATACAACAATATTTAGAAAAGACTGTTTCACATTGGAAATGTAATTCTTACTAAATTTACGTTGTCATCTGCAAGTGTGCCTTGAAAATCAATGAAACCAAACTCATTAATAAGATAATTCACAAATCTAATTTCTTTTTGAAACAATGTTTTGCAGTAAACACATTTACCATCTATTTTAATACAATAGCGAATCATATTTGTTTATAAAATTGTTCAACTGTGACCATTTTGAATGATGTAATTTCCAGTAATTATGTTAGAATCTACAATAAGATCTAACAAAAACGAATCAATATTCCGGTTTTCTGAAGAAAATTTGTTTTAAATATAAAACAGTATAAATATGTCATACTGAAAATTGTGAGAAACTTTTTCATTTAGATTCATAGACCATATTCTTCTGACATATGCATTTTTCAAGCTATAATTCTTATTTAATAGGTAGTATCACTATTGTTTATGTCCTTTGACGCATGCCATATCAACTTGTAAATGAGTGAATTTAGTTTACTAAGAATTTGTTTGAATGGATTTGGTAATTACAAAAACATGATTATTTTTAGACTATTCTTGTAAAGATATAAAGCAGACATTGCTAATTGAATCATTCATACTAGTGGTATTAAAGTAGCATGACAATATCGACTTTACGCTTTTAAAAAAATTCACATAGTTATGCGTCATTAAAAATGTATTACTGACTGTCTCTAGGAAACAATATTAGTTTGAACAAACTGTGACATTATCTTGCTGACAATATTTTTCTAAATGATATAAATATTCATTCAATTTTCATTGTTTAATTCATATATCTCTAGATCAAATGCTCATTCCATCTATATGTTCCTTCCCAAAATCTGCAAACTCTTATTTTGTCAATCCAGTTTGGTACTTCGCTAATACTGTTTCTTTCTTCTAAATTGGTTGCATCTGCAATTATTTACGTTTTCTCTCAGTCTCGACTTTTTTTCCTTAAAAAGACATACAAAATTTATGTTCCGCGTATTTCTAATAGAAGCATTTAAAAGAAACACGTATCATTTACGTCCGATTTCAATAGGTAGAGGTACGTATATAGTCTCAAACGTATCTAGACGTCTAGTACATGTGTAATGGCGTTAACCTTTACGTTATCTTCTTTTAATATTTTAATATAATATATTTCTTTTAGAAAAGAATTATTAAATTTACAGAAAAATTTCCTTGTAATTCATTTTTAAGATCTGAAGTCATTTTTAAGAGCGAATAATCAGTCCTATACCAGGTGCAACGAATTTATTTTCTATAAGTGTAAATAAAATTATGAAACCAGAAAAAGTCTAATCTGAATTAATTTACAGAAGTAACTTTCTTCCAGGGATCCTTGTGGATCTCTTTTATATGTTATCTTCATACATCTTCTGAATAATATGCTGTACATATATCTATGATAGATTCTCTTGCTCTTGGACTATAATAATTTAAAGTATCTCAATGTGGAAACGTCACATAATTGAAAGCTACGAATATGAAGTTGACGTTTTTAAAAATTCATTATATATATTTCTATGTAGAGGTAAAAGCCAGGACCGTCTCTCTTTAGTTCATAAATGTTAATCCATGTTGCTTTGTGATTTACATTGGTTGAGATCCCACTAATTCATTGCTGGCATTATTTTATTCCATGCAATGTGAACTGTAAATGCGTTAATATGGGTACCCCTTTTGAATTTTTAAGTAGGAATTTACCAAAACAAACATAAATTCATTATTCAGTTGTGATTCAATAGTATGGCTACACCTCATGAATTAGTAGAGTATGAATTTAAAAAGAACATTTTTTTAACATCATACTGTCGTCATTATGCACCTTAAAGAAATTATTCTCAACATTAGAATATTAAATATCACTAGACAAAATACAATATGGTACTAACTACGGTAAATTTCAAAAACTGTCAGATGAATTGCACAAAAATTAAGAATATAAGTCCTTCCTAATTAATATAAACGCGACGTGGAAGAAGATACAAGATAAATTGTAAAAAGTATTATAATTAGTAAATGTTATATAAAACAAACGAGAAGGGTAAATACATCTAAAATCATTTATACATATTGATTCGTTTGGAACTTTTGAATTTGCGATCATCAAATATTAGCGTGGCAGGTGACATTTTGTGGCAAAAGAAATAAAATGAAGTCCTAAAGGTAGGGTTTTCATCCAATAGTGATTTAAATTATTTGATGGCCTTTACTTTTAACAGTCATTGATGTCTTTATAAAATATATTTAAATATACCCGTTACTATTGGTTATGGAATTAAAATTGTGTTCAACCTGGAACAGCTGTTAAAATGAAATTTTTATATTTATTTATTATTAGATCAGTTATTGGGAAACATCTGATAGGCGAAATTCTCTATGCTTCTCGTTTATTCTATTGTTTGTTGATTGACTTTGTATTCTCAAAAATTATCTAATCTCCCTTTTGCCAGCACCTGCAGTCTCGGAAACAGTCTGGCTGAAAGACGTGACTTTAAGAGACCAGACCGACAAACGAACGTTTGGAGACCATCACCTTCCAAATCAGTTGACATTTCATCTTAAGCGAGGGTCAGGAGCTCTGACCTTAAAGTTAAAGAGGAATTATGACATAGACCCAAATGCTGACATCTACGTTGTGCAAAAGACAAAAGACTGCCGATCTGTTCTGACAAAATCAAAAATTATGGAAGAGGAGGTAACATTTTCTCCAGTCACAAGCCACTCCATAAAGGCAAGGATCAATGCAACAATACATTTTATGGAGTGGTTTGTAATCGGGTGAATCTCACTTTTTTTAGACCAAATAATAAATTCTAAAAGTTTTATAACACACACACACACACACACACACACACACACACACACACACACACACACACACACACACACACACACACACACACACACACATATATGTTTGTTTGTTGCACAGTACTAGTGAAGGCTTCTACTCGTGGATAAATATATCATCTAAACAAACAGGAAAAGATAACTCAATGATTTAAACAAGTAAATCAAACACGACATTATATCACATATCAACCTTAAAAGATTAAACCACTACGGAATGAAATACAACGATACCAAAGTTAAGTCGGCATATATTCATTTTCATGCGTTTTTGTGAGCTATGCTATGAATGCCGTTAGATATTTTATAATATGCAGGTTCAGATATAGCAGATATAAAAATGGTCTTAAAAATGTCTGGGCTGTGGTTATGAAAGGACACTTCTTGTTGTCTTAATACAGTCTGAAGTTTAGGATTTGTTACCGTTACTAAGACTCCTTAAGAGAATGATTTTGATTCTTCGTTTCCAGCGTTTTTTTCAAGTTTGTTTGTTCTGGAAAAGCATGCAACAAAATATCAAATATCTAAAATAAATGATATTTTCGAAAGTTAAAGAATTGAGATAGCGGTCACTGTAAGGATCCAGTTTTATTTGTAAAGTCACGAGTATATGGTACGGCAGTAATACTAGTAACTGATAGCGGGAACTTGTCTAACAATTATACAATTTCTTCAGGACAAGATATAGAAGATGATGGAAAATATTTACATCGAGATTGTTAACTTCATTACTAACAACATTTTGTGCAGCTATACTTTACTGCATAGATAAATATATTCCTGCAACGAGAACTATTGTATTAAGTCTGACTAAAGGTATAATTGCATCAATAATAAAACAACAGGTACGCTTGGCATGTATTCGATCTGAATTTTCATAATTTTCAGATTTCTTGTCATCAGTTGGCATTTAAAATATATAAGAAGGAAAGCTATCAAACTTCAACTAAATGTAGATAGAGGCAAATTTATTTTAAATGCCAAGAATTCAGGGAAAATCAACTTCCATTTGATATCACGTATTCATCTTCCAGTTTTATTTGTAAAGTCATGAGTATATATTAATTTTATCCATTATCAATGTTGCAATGTATGTTACCATGTTTGTGATTGACTTGGAAATGCTAAAGTATCGATCATTTACAAAGTTATAACAGGTCTTCTGTGTTTAATTTCCATGTTGCATCACCTTTTCATCTGCGTATTGCCAGTTATCAGGTTGCAATGTGATGACGTTTTTTATGATAAATCGCTAACCGTAAAATTACTGTGATATGTTCTTCGTCATCTTTAATCATGTATCTATTCACTGTTGCAGTATCAATGTTAGGTTTTATCACCAGTTTAAATCAATCACTCGAATTTGAAATATTTTGTTTTCAACAATTCCACGTATTTTCATGGGGCATGGAGTGGCCGAGTGGTCTAAGGTACTCACCGTTACGGATCATTGCCATCTCACCTATGTCTGTGTGGTTTCGAGTCTCTGGTTCGGCCAGTGTGGGTATGTGAGAAAGCTTGCTAGTAGCTTCTTGTGGGTCGGTTGTTCTTTCCCGTGTTTTTCCTGGTTCTTCCTCCACCATAGATACTGGCCGCCATGTATGGCCTATCTTATGATGAAAAATGGCGTTAAACCCTACAACAACAACAATAAAAACAACGACGTATTTTCGTAATGATGTAAATTGAGAACAGAAAGATACAATCGCCACCAACAGTGTACTCCGGTTTTCTAATATAAACCGGATAAACGTTGCCATTATCTTTGCTCTATATTGCAACCTTGCTGTTCATTTGTTTGTTTTGAAACAGACTGAATAAGTTCTATTTTGTATATTCAAAATGCCAATTAGATATGAAGCTACTTCCTGATGCAGTCATGAATTATCTTCCTCTGTCAGACATAACTATAGTGATGGGAGAAGAATACCTGTTGTATTTTCTTTTTCTAGAAAATAACGGTGTTTTAGACTGTTCTGGGTAATTATATAGTGTTACGTGTAGGCTCGTACAAAAGTAACAAAAGAAAAAAATGAAGCCAACAAGCTTTGTATGTTTTAACAAAATAATTTATTTACCTAGAAGACAATGTATAAATAGGAAATAGGACTTACGGTTTGTGAATATAATTAAAAAATTAATCCTAGAATTGAAAAATATAAGTCCTATCACTAAACAGTTCTAATTGAATCCAGGTTCGAATCTCGATGAAATTCCAATATGGCGATGACGTCAGATGAGGTCGTTGTACAAATGGCAACAATTCTTCGTTGAAACACAATTTATAATTTCTGTTTAGAATTCCATAATAAATTTCCACTAAACATCTTTGTCCCAGAATTTTCATAAAGCACTTGTTCTGTTTTGTAGAGAATATGAATTATTAAATCCCAAAAAGTAGACGAACTTCAGAACAAATTGGCAACAACAATAAAAAAACTTTTGAACCCTCAAGGTTTAAAATACGACTGATCAATCTACTAGCAAAATAGCTGGTTAAAGGCTCGATTTTAGATTACATGGTGGCTCACGTGACAGGGCGAAGTAACCACTAATTAAAACAGCGCAATAAAAAATGCCATTTTCACGTTGCTAGAATAGCCCTATCTAAGAATCAAATTCTCACGCTGGAAATGTATAAAAACGAAAGGCTGTTTACAATTTACCTTGGTAATAGCCAATCATTTCCACTTAGTGTTTACAAAACGTCTCAACCAAGGTGAGCTAAAAATACTGATAATTTAATACTTTTTACATTTTACTCAGGTCAAAACAGAGAAGTGAATTTTCCGAAAAGAGATTCAAATCCAATGAAAAGAATCATTACAATAAAATGTTATGTAACAAAAATAAAATAATTTTTTTTTTTTAAACTAACACACAAGCAATTTAATTACATATTCGTAATAATAGAGGATACTTTCTTTTCCGACGTTAATAGCGAATATGTTTCATCGTTTGGTAAAAAGGTGGTATTTTAACAAGTGACCAAGCCACGAGATAAAATATGTCGTTTTTGGTACCAAAAGATGAAACATCCAGTATTTACGTAGTACAAGAAAATCTGTTTTTCGTTATATACCAAACATGCTCCAGAACAGACACGTAGAAGAATAGCCTCTCTCTTAAGTTCAATACCCCCGCCCATTCTGGGAAAATTCATCTCCCTCTCACAGGGCGCTTATATAAATGTGATCATAAAAATATAAGTGACTTAAGAGAGCGGAAGGAATAGGTCGACCTAATACTGTACCATTTGATCGTGAAACTGATTTTTGTTTTTTTTTGTACTTTTCTGATTCCATCTGGCAATGTTCAATATAAATTAATGAGACACACATGCTTTAATTCCTTTATGTTTTAAAGCAATGATTATGTTACAATTACTACATATCGATAATATATCTCTTTGTAAACATGGAAAATTTTTATGGTCCCCAACACTGCTGCATAGCCTGTCTGCTTTCGCCATCGTCTTGAATTTATTTTATCCTAAAGTAATAATGCCCTTATGCCGGTTACTAATTGCCACAAAAGTCATGTCCTTTCCACTTGACAAGCAACGCATTTTGTGTATTCATTATTTAGGTCGTTTGCCCTTGCTTACAAATCCTTAAATTTTTCTTTTGAAACATTTGTTTTTCTGCATCAAACGATATATTTTTTGAACAAAAGTTATTTTATTCAGGACTTTTATTTGTAAAGATTTTTTCAATAATTTCGTGTTCATCAGTCTTGTTTCTTAACAATACTGTCATGTTTCTTTTACCGCTATAAATGATCTAAAAACATCCAGCTAATAAGCTACAATTCACAGTTTCTTTAGGCTTTATCATAAATCTAGCAGCACATGCGTTAAAAATTGGAACTGATATTTTGAACAATTGATAACATTTCTTGTATTTTTCTTTAAACGTATGAATCATGGCATGTTTTTGTGTCATTTTGCCATAATAATTGTGCTTAAAATCCGTTGTATATACAGACCAACCATCTTTTGCTGTTTGGCTATAGATTGATCTTGGTAACTTTTACTACATCTTTCGTTTTTACTGTAAATTTATTTGAATTCAATTGAGATGTTTTTATTCACATCAAATACATAATTATGTCTTCATGCACCGGTGGCCTAAGTGGTTAGAGCGTCTGCCTCGGATGCAGGCGGTCTCGAGTACTAACCTCGGGCAAGTCGTACTAAAGACTTATACAAAGTAGTACCAGCAGCTGTCTCGCATTTCGCTCAGCATTAAGAGAAAAGTTTTAGGAGTGGTCGGACTCGTGTCAGGATAATGTGACTGGGTGGGACATGGTACCGCACGTCAGCGGCATGGTGCCTCAGTGCTAGACGTCCCTATAAACTGCCACACTGCAGACATCGTAGCGATATGACGCAAATATTGTTATATCTACTATGTCTTCATTATGTGCTTAAACTGCTGTAGGGATTAATGAAGTTGTCTCTGTTATCATCATCAAATGTGATCCATAAATCTTTATCTAAACAATCGACAAATAAATCATTGTAGTATCTTGTATGAGAGTATGTACAAGTGTATTACATAAAATCATGTAAACAAATATTCGTCTCTTCAAATGAAAATGTTTGCTTTTATCCTAAACATAATATTTATATTGCTTGTCTGGAAATTAATTTCATAACGATATAGCTTTGTGTTGTGATTTATGCTAATCACACATATTTGCTTTACGTTTGTATCAAAATTTAAATCAAACGATAGTATGTGGCTTACGCAAATGTTACAAGTATTTCAGAAAAATATGAACCACATGTCTTTAAAGACGTTTACAACTGTTTAAAAAGTCCAAGCTCCTCTTGTTTTAAAAGCCCACTATATTTAATACCTTATCATCGGATTATTTAAATGCGTTTGTCAAGGAAACATACTGGGACCACTCCTTTTCCTTCGCCATAGTAATGGTCATTCAGCAACCCCATATCTATCGCCCATCATACAACGTGGAGATCAGGAAAAAGGAAATCCAAAGAAGCCAACATTTCCAAATGTATGTTTCCTGATTTTAATTCGTTTTCTCAAACCCATATTTTCTTTCCGTAAAAATTAATTTTAAAACAAATGCGTTATTCAGATGCCTATTATATATTTTATTTTATTTAAGTTTTAATTACTACATTAAACCAAAATACCTACTAGCTTTAAGTATCACTTTCTCAATAAAATATTAGTTTTGAAATAAAATAATGCACAGTTGTTGGAAACCATATCTATTTTTATTGTCAACATGCATTCCTGCATCATCAGATAAATTCCTTTGTTATCTGCCCATTCTTTGTAACGAGCATGTGTTCAATTTAATCTTAACATGTAGCACCGTTCAGCCTAGCTCATATTACTAAATATATAATTGGAATACTGTTTAGTCATCTACATTCAAACATCGCACAGATTCTATGAAGTAATCACCCTTCTTTCTCGCTGTGCACATGATTCCTTTGTAGAGTGTGACATTGAGAGACAATAGAAGGTTACAAGTGGAATTGGAGTGGTTTGAAACCAGTTCTGCACTGTCACATTTGCTATCAGTTACACCCACACACTTATCCTCAATTAATATAATTCCAAGCAACCACTTGCCATTTGGCCTCAATTCACCTTCATTATGTTCCCGCCCCATCAAGTCGTTTAAATTTTCAGTCAAAATCTAATATGGCTGTTAGTGAAGTCATATGCACTTTTTTCAAAGTTTACGTGTTCCATTCCTTTTCATTTTGTTATATACATGATTGTAACAGAATTGAAACCGAGTGGGTTTCTTTTCTTGGATTAAATGAACACAAACACAATGTGATGGATGATGGAAATTTATAAAAGTATATATATATAAGTATATATATGTATATAGTACAAATGCACTGAATCTCTCCCACTCTATCATACGATTGATCCAATCACTCTACACACATTCACGAAATGAAAAGAAAGAAACAAAAATACAAAAATATGATTCATATACCTCTAGCATGAAAAAGTGAGGTTCAAATAACCTCATGGACTGCAAAAATGAGTCCGCTAATATCACGCAATGTAAACGAGATTCACATAATCTCACTTATGTTATACATTAAGTTTCAAATAAACAATAAATGCTATGAGAGCGAGATACACATAATCTCATGTAATGCAATACTGAAAGCGAGATTCACATAATCTCATGTAATGTAACAATGAATGCGAGATTCACATAATCTCATGTAATGCAAACAATATTGTACTCAATTGAAACCACAATCAATTGAAACAAACACATCACTGTTAAAACTTGAACAGTCATACAATTCACAAACTGTTACACGACACAGTTTTACTGGATCCTTGGATTGGCCCACATTTATCGACCGCTCCCACCCTTCACGGATTCACCACAAGTATTTATACGTACAGACAGCACCCAGCACCCTTGTATTGGTTACGTCTATATTCGTGGTTCCACCACATGTATAATCTTACGTATACATATACGTACGGACAGCACACTGCACTATGGACAGCTACTCTCAAACTTAGACAGCACGCCACTCTGGACAGCTACGCCCACCCCTAAACAGCTACCGTCAGCCCTAAACAGCTACAATAAGACCAAACTGGTTATAATAATGGATTCTGAATTAAATTGCTAGATACATACTCATAAATTAAACTGTAATAGCAAAGTTCGCAACGTAAAAGGCTTCATTACCCGATACGACATACAAACGAGAATAGGTTTCGTAAATCAAATAAAATATAAATTTAACACTTACCCCTATGGCCGGAGAACATAATGGAGAACGTTCACTCTTTAACAAAATCCAAATGACCTGTGCCACAGTTTGAAATGAATCAACCTTAAATCCATAGGGGAGTGAATAATAGTCATGGTCAAATGCTCATGTATACCATGCCTTTCGTGACTCTCGTCGCACGTAGTTTCAAAATCGCTCACCTGGAAAAACAATGATTCACCCCAGGTAACGTTGTACGCCTGCACAAAGAATAAAGCTGAAAAATAGATCTAAGGCAAAACCAAGTTATTTCTTTCCTTATTCTGTGACAATGATCATGAATATAAAATTCAGGAACTTTCCCTCTTCTCACATTCAACATCGACTTGTCATGAAACATACCTTTTAATGTGCCTATATATCGAATGAAATACCAGCTTCCTAACCATCTAATCATCCTTATACTTAATTAATCCTAAAATATTATTCCCTATCCATACACATACATATCAAATTACCGACACAATAGTTACTTAAGCAATAAACAAATTATAGGCAACGTACATAATTATCAAACTATCTACTTTACTGAATATTTAGAGGTTGAAATAATTACGTTCCAATATAAATGTTCACGTATTTATTTCAATAGGATGTTGCTTACTACCAGGACAGGGAATATGGGGCATATATGACTGTCAGATGTGCCAAAAGATTAAATCAGCAATGTGACAGAGTCATCGTAAGTGTATTATTATTTTACAATGTAGAAGATGCGTCCATCACGTGTGGCTACAGCTAGATATCTTCAGATCATACGTGTACAGGATAGATCAATGAACAAGTGATTTAGAGTAATTGTAGGTTCTATCTAATGTCAAAGTGCAGAAATTCAAATTAGGACATATTAGCTCAACTTGGTGCCTAATGCATCTTTTCTGCGATACTTGCTCACTTATCTCATTCGTAAGATGCAAACACTATGTCACGCTTGTGTGAAATGTATGGGTGATTTAGAAGAATAGACATTGCTATCGCCGTGGCCATATTTTTTGCGAAGTTGACATTTACAAGCAGAAAAATCCGATGTTCCTTACCATTACTGAAATAACAACTAGGAGAACTTTCATAGAACTTTCATAGCATTCCAACGAGCAAAAATTCTTAAACATATAGAAGAAATCTGATTTTCATATACCTAGCAGGCAAATTACTAATGGCATCATGGAGTTAAGATTCTATAGTCATAAACTATGTAAAAGAAAAAAAGCAAAGCCAACAAAAATTATGGAAAACTTAACAAATAATTTAATAATTAAATTATCAAATTTATTATCAAAGTTATAGCATAGAAATTTAATATGAACTAACGGTATATTGAATCCAGAATAGTCATAAAAATGTTTAACACAAGTCCTAAAGAACCGAATGTTCCGAATATAATTTCAGATTGTCGAATACACCGGTCTGCTAACAGTCCAGATGTAGAAAAATAGCATAGTCCTGAACTCTTTTGAATAATTCACAATAGTTCCACAGTAACTTTTCAGTCCAATGAGCTCTTTGTAGTTCCAATGAATAAGATCAACAAATTTTACCTCTCAAATACTGTCTGAACACAGCATTACGTTTGTCTGATGATTGATGATACAACAGGAACTTCTACTCGCTAAGTGATACTTTGCATTTATCCCAGATAGTAAAAGAACCTTGCCTGACTTAACCCACCCATTGGCAAATAACGCAGTTCTTCTATGAACCCACCTAACCCCATTAATCAATGAGATTATTATTCCTATTTATAGATCCTGCGCAAAATACACTGCTAATATCTTCAAATAGAATTGTAGGCCCATATACAAAAATTAGCCATCTAATATCTTGGTTATAGTTGATCATTAAATTTTCATTCATGAATAAATAAGTACACATAACACAGACACAGACATGTACCAAGAGTTAAAGATATAGATATGCATAACAAAGGTATTCGAAAAATATATTGCACCAGAGAGCGGTCAATCATTGGACGGGCGCAAATTCAATCTGACAAAAGTGCATGATTTTCTATTAAAGTAAGCTCCGAGAAGGTTTTTATGTTGAAAGTATATCAAGATTTTGCTCGCACACAAAAAACATTTTATGCATACGAACCAAAATAGATGGCCGAGATTTATCGAGATAACAATGTTCAGCTGCTTCATTTAGATGAACCTGGATTTCGAACTGAAACACTTAATTTCGCACATCAAGATTACCATCCAATGTTTCCATTGCAAAAATGTCAGTACTGTTCATCTCTAAACGTAAACACACCTGAGAATATGTTTCTATTTCCATTCAATTCGAACTTCTGGTACGCTTATATTTGAAACAGGCCTCTTGCCATTTGTATTTCTCTCTTTATCAGCAATTGCAATAGATAGCGAAGGTTCTTTAATTTGATATGAAATTTTGGTGAAAACATTTTTCAATCCGAATAATCAGCCAAACAGAAGATATACTTAATCACTTGTCATTACAACCATAATGTCGCTTGACGCTCATGTAGATAATAGCTTTCATGTTGGTGTTGTTGTTGGTGAATCTTGACTTAGTCAGCCTTTACAGAGTGATAGAGACAAACTCTTTTTGAGCTGCAACTCGATGGTTCTTCATAGCAAATTTACTTCTGTAAAAGGTAGAATGATACTTCCTAGTATAGAAGTTTAGGTTGTCATTGACAGTGAGCAAGATGGCTACCCTAAGGTAGATAAGAATTTTTCTTCTGCATCACGTTACTTTCCACCTAAATGTCTGAGAGTTATCAAACTAATATTTGAAGTGAATGATAGAGCTATATAGCATTCATCTTTTAAACTCATGATGGAATGCTTGAATATGGTTAATGTCAGCAGTGGATTCCTTACCCAGGTATTGCACATCATAATGCTCGATTAAGTTGATTCTGCCAGAAGTACTTATCGCACTGGATACTGTTTCTATTGCGTGTATCGCCACATTTCATTTATGCGTGAAGTCTTTACAACTATTTAATGTTCTATGTGTGAAGCATTTATCTTGGGTATGTTAGATGTTTATGTTTCTTATTACGTTATAATGTCAATATCAACATATGGATTAAACTGTATTGATTTACAAGAAAATTGACCAGTAGATGAGTAATGTTTCTATCTATAATCCATTTGCAAATGTCATATTTCTCAAAAGTACGTTATAGATGTTTTTTTCTACACCACATGAAGTACATAGCTACTAAAGACGTAGGAGAGAAGTAAGAGGAAAGTATTTATAATAGGACAATGAGTATGTAGGAAACATCATTCAGATATGGTAGTCCGCTCGTTACGTGCCATATTTTCATTTGAACCAATGATATAACACATCCACCGTCAAAGATATCTAAATTTATATGCTTAATTGTGTACTGAAACAATACTAATTTCTCTTTATCTATCTATCTATCTATCTATCTATCTATCTATCTATCTATCTATCTATCTATCTATCTATCTATCTATCT